>VYZR01040097.1:348-11778 GCA_013400675.1 Oxylabes madagascariensis | reverse complement strand
AATAAAAAATAAATAAAAAAAAATATGAGCTTCACTGCCTCACCTGCAGGACAGCAGGAGACAGGGCTCACTCCTTCAAAGCTGCCTCAAGTCCGGGAAAGTGACTGCAATTTCCTTGATCCCATAAGAAAAAGTTTGCTATAGCTGATGGTTTCTCACTGTGGCCACTCCAGGGAGCTGGGTTGGTTGGTGGAATGGTTAGTGGATAGCAGCTTTGCCACTATAAAATGAGGAAAGCAGCTGTTATAAAGCAGGCAGGCAGGTAAATACTGAGCCTGAGCACGGTCATGCCCGAGTAGGGACCTGGTGCTGTGCTCACCTGGCTGTGCCACAGCACAAATTAGACACGCCTCATCTCCCCAGGGATTTTACAGCTATGGAGCTGAGGCACATCAATTATCCTGCCATCAAAGCTAACCTTTCTCCTGCTCTGAGGACAAAGTTGCCGCTTGGAGTTGGACTCAGAGCTGGAAGCGCAGGGGCTGAGTGAGCTCGGTGGAGGTGAGCTGGCAGAGCTCCCTGGGCAGGCATGCAGAGCGATTGCCCACATTCCCGTGGGCTTAGCTCAGGCTGTGGCCCCTGCTAGCATGTCCATTTCTGACTGCAAATAGGAGCAGCTTGGCCACCTCCTCTGTGTGATTGTTGACAGAAGGATGGGCATTGTCCCATTCCCCTCCAAGCCGGGAACTGTGCAGAAATTTCCAGCTGGAGTAGACACATCTTCATGATGCTGTTCTGCAACCCTCCTCCAGCAAACCCTTGCTGCAGTGGGAAAATTGTGACCAAAGCAGAGACTCTGAGCTGCTTGGCTTGGGTTTTCACATTTCAGGATAAAAAACAGGCTTTGGGATGTAAAGCTGTACAGCTAATCAGCTGGAATAAAGGCCCAGAGAGCAGCCCTGGCTGCACTAGAGCCACAGCTCCCAAGAGAGGCTGAGGATCTGTCCTCCAAGCCAGCCAGAACGGCTGGGTCATTCCTGCCAGGATGTGTTCAGTGTTGAGGGAACGATTTTGGAGGCAGCCACATCCATCACCCACAGCAAAATTTAATGCACGGCCAATCTTTTTTGGCAGCTTTTTATTGCAGGGAGGGCAGAGGGTTTATGTGAACTGGATTTGTGAAGGCAGTTGTACAAATATTTGTTCTCTGCTCCTTAGCAGCAGAGGGATAGCACAAACAACATCCCCATTTAAGGTTCCACTCACTTGTTACAAAAGACTCGATCCAATTTTGGTTGTGTTGTGTGCCTCCAGCTTGGTCTGCAGGTTGTGTAAGGTGGAGCTCAGCCTCACTCCATAGCCTGGAACAGAGGCAAAGTCATGACAGCAATGCTGCAAGGATGGAAATCCTCCTGCACAGGGATGGAAATCCTCCTGCACAGGGAAGGAAATCCTCCTGCACAGGGAAGAGCTTTGGCCTGGGAAGTGGCTGTAAAAAGGGCACCTTTGGGATCTCCAGTCACTGGTACAATACCATCTATACCTCAAGCTATCTCAAGCAGCCATCTGCTCCCTGGGGAGGCGAGATCAAGCCTTGTTTACCCAGTGAGGCAGTTCCCTCCTGCAGGCACTGCATCAGGTGATTTGTTCTCACTATAGGGACAGAAAATACTAAAGACAAAAAAATTTACAGGAAAATTTTAGCATTTGGACTCAGCGTTAGATTAGAGTTGCTCTGTAAATGACTAAGGATCAGATCAGATTATCAAGACTGCAGTGTGTAAGACCTCTCTGTCACAGCTTGGATTAAACCCTATGCCACATATTGAAAAATGAAATATTGAATGGCTGCTCACAAAGTGAACATAGTCCTGTCAGTTGTGTGATTTTTCCCCCAGGAAAAATACTGTTTGATTATGGCATTAAATAATGTGAAATATTAGACAGAGACAGGCTAAGATGGACTTGACTTGAAAATTGGTGCTCCCTAATATTAAGGTCTTTGGTTCTGCAACTTCATTACTACTCTTTTATAAGTGGAGAGATTCTGTGCTTAAAAGTGTTTATTTTTAAACCCCTCCTCATGCAGTGGAGAATAGGTTTTCGCTGTGACCATAGAAAAACTGAGAATAAGAGCAGTTTGAACAAACTACCTTGGATGATTCCAAAACCATTTAGCCTTGATTCACTTCAGTGATCATCACTGTAATTTGATATTAATATTTTTAAATTGAAGTGCAGGAACATTTCTGGCAGTTGTTTTTGGTAGGTTCCCCATTAATGTCTACTTAACTGGAGCCAGAAAGAGTCAAGCACACATTTAATTATGGAGATGTCTGCATGACAGCATAAAATCTCAAATGAAAAAGAAACACTTTTAATATGAATAATCATCAGACTTAAAAGTCTCAGTCATCTTTAAATAGCAGTATATTGATGACTAAAAGCAGCACTAATGTGTAGTGCACTATACAGCCTGGAGTTTAACAACCATTTATTTTAACCTTCCATGTTGCAGGAGTGCAAGCGGGGGCACAGCCCATTACTCAGTTTGTGTGGGATTAATGTCACCATCCAAAAGTTGAGCCTCTCCCCCCCAAAACTCCAGAACAAAAGGGAAGAGATTAACTCCTCTAGAGTATCACCTCTCCTCTGCTAAGAGGCATCTTTCCTCAATGGAGACATTCTCCTTTTTGTCTCTAAGGGCACTAAGGGGCTTTTAAATGGTTAATGTTAGTGCAAATACATCCACTCCAGCTCTACTGCCAAAAAACAGGAATTTGGACTTCCACTGAAAAACTGAAAATGCCTTTATAAATTTCAGATAGAGACTTTTGTCATTTCGACTAAACCTCCACAGAGGCTTTTCCAGTGCCAGGTTGCTAATAGCTTTGGGGTTGTTTTCTAGAATTTAAGTAAAATGCTATTACGAGACTCCTCTGAAGTCCCAAAGAATTGGAGGCAGTTCAGAAACCACCATTCCTATTTCTGTCAGATGTGAGGCTGTTTGGAAGGAGCCTCGGGCAGTCGATAGGAGCAGGACAGAGCACAGCTGCCAGCGGGGTCAGCCCAGGGCAGTTGCCACCACGGTGATTTTTTTGGGACACAAGCAGCCCTGTGCCCTCCCCAGCCCCACTCTCACACCAGGGCTGTATCTTGCCCTGTAATTTATAAAACTGATCCTGCTCAAACCAAGCAGAAAGGAGGAGAGTGGTGTGACCTCAGCCAGCAGGAACAGTGAGCACAGCGCAGGAATTCCTGGCCTTTGATCCGCTGCCAACGTCGCGGCCCCAACGCTGGGGAAGCGGCTGAGGGAACAGAGTTTGAAAGCGTGGCCTTCCTCCAGGGCTCTGGGCTCTGTTCCCCAAAACATGGCCTTGCAATTTAGCACCCAGAAGCGACAGATAAGAGTTGTAAAAGCCATTGCAGCAGAACAAGGTTGGGCCCTGGTGAGGATCCCCACTCCCTTCTGTGGGTAACCAGAGGCAGCTCAGAAGTGACAGCCCCAGGGAAGGAACAGTTTCTGGAAATATATGATCGGTGCCACAAAAATCTCTATTTCAGCTCTTCATCAGAGGCCTTGTCTGTTTATTTCTTGTCTTTGTTCAACCAGCCTCTCCTTATAGATATTGCTACTGAGCCTCAAGACCCAGGAATCCAGAGGACAGGAATTTGCTGTCTGAGGGATCTTAAAAAACAAGTTGAGTGACTCCTGTGTCCCTCTGGATTGTTGTTTACCCAGCTGCTTTCCAAACGGCTCCTAAAAATTTCCCAAGTATTAGGGTTTTTTTCCCCTTTAGGCCTTCCAGCAATTAAGTGAGGGGTCAGAGTCTCATTTGCCTAAGTCCAAACCCTCAGTTATATCACTGGAATGCTGTAGACTTTCATCCACCACAGCAGAAAGAGAAGTCAAGTCAGAGTCCATCTGAAAACCTATCCCTTCCATCGAAGATAACACAATTTATAACTCTAACTCAAGGACTGACAGAATTAAGTGGATGGTGGCTATAAGGCCTCACGAAGGTTGGCAATAGCAGTAACACTTGTTTTGCAATCACTGTTTGGAGCAGAGTAGACAAATTTGCACTGGAATCAAACTTCCTGATGTCTCTGTCTCTTGCAAGTCCTCTGACCTCTCAGCAACGTGGCCTGGCTATCAGCAACTAAGTGATACATCCCAAGAGTTTCCTGCTGTTCAGAAGGGATGTGGTGAAACAGAACTCCCTTTACTCTTTGTAACACACCATAACCTAGAAACAGAACATTTTGACTTTTGTCCGTAAATAACAGAAGTTATTTCTGCAGAAACACTGCAGAAACAGTCTCTAAACTTATCAGGGGAATTGCAAGTTAGACAATCATTCAGGTCCTCTTGTCCCTGCCAGGCACTCTGCTCCCTCTTCCCAAGGCTAATAAGCATTGTTCAGACTGGGAGATGTAGGAGGGACAGTGTGTCTGATGTTTGTTGGGCTCTATTAAAGAACATGTTCATTTTGCTTCTGAATGATATTTGTAAACATTCATGAGCAATAGAGAAAAATGGATTCATATTTTATTAAGTCTGTTTACAAAACCTAGAAGACCTGAGACAACGCTAGGCGTTGGAGTACAGATGTACAGTTGTACAGATGTACAACTCCCTTTTCAAATGTATTGAGGAAACCTAAAACAAATAAAATTAAGAGGCTGTCAGCTAACTGGCAGGAAGGGCAGGGTGAGTTCCCATGCCCTATGCAGCCCCTGGCAGAAAGGCTGAGCTCCTGTGCAGATGATGCTTCATGACCTGCACAGGGCAGTGAGGCACCTCTTCAGCTTCACTGACTTACACTCACCTTGATCTTTCTCTCCAGTATTTGTTGGGTTTTTTTAACTATTGAGAAAAATAAGTACCATTTTAAACTGAGAGAGTATCCAACCAGAATAAAATGTCAAGCATTTAACAACTGACTATAAATCAATTTGTTTTCTTTTGCTAAATAAGTTTAAAATCTCTAAGCAGTCCAAATGGGAGGTAGGAATCATTTCCTCTCAGATGACAAATGATGGGCTAAATTCCACCCACTCTGTTCACTCTGGCCTGACCTAGGGCTGATAGGAAACAATGAGCGTCTTTCCGTTAACTTAAATGGATTTTGTGTCAGCCCCATTAAGTAACAGCTTATTTCCCTTCATTGATTGTGATGTCAAAGATGAGGAATTAAGAGTGATTATGGATGGCAAACACATTCACAGAGCAAAAACCCAGTGATGGGGAGAAGAAAGGAGGGGAGAAAGATTTTGCATTCAAGGTTATAAACATCAGTTAAAGATGGTCCACTGTGGACCGGGATTCAAACACAGAACTGCTTTATTTTGGCTTTGGTACAAGGGTGAACATTTTTCATTTACTTCTGAAAAGGGAAGAATTTGGGGATATATTAAAATATTGGCTCCAAAGAGAAATAATTTAGTTCTGCATGGGTAACACATTACTAAAAAGATCTTTAAAAGCCTCCACTTTTGGGTGCTAAAATCCAACATCTGAGAGAGGGCAAAAATGGTCTTTTTTTCCCCTAAGGGTGGGGTACAGCTGGGGCATTTCTTTGCAGGCCACAATGACGAGACAACTAGAGGATGGGGTGAGAGACCTCGTCTCTTTGGATTTGATGACACTGAGAGGGTATACAGTTATGATACAGTACAGTAATTCTTTATTCTCTGTTGTAGACTTCCTAAAGGCAGGCTACAACACAGATCCTCATGACTCTTAAACCCTTTGGTTTAAGAAACTGAACTGTGATTTTTTCAGGTGCTCTCCAGTCTGAAGCTGAAGGCAATGGCAGCTTCTTAGCTCCTGAGTCAGGTTGTCCTGATTTGGACTTTCATATAAAATTCTCTACATGAGTGAATTTTACCTTTAATAACTCCCTCTTTGCCTGTCAGCCAAAACTCCATACTGATTTCTGCCAGAGGAACTGATAGATGTTCCAAGGACTATGGGCCACCATCTTTTTTATGGTACAATTGCTAAGAGCCAAACCCTTCTCACATTTTTTATTTCTAAAAAAGCCTTGAAATCTGGCACCTTTATGACTAAAGCTTCCCAAAGGAAGCACTAGAGAATCAATATCTGAAAGCAGGATGCTTCTGCATTTTTTGAAGTAAAAGTTCTCTGCAGTCATTAACAGACTTGATTCATCTGATGACTCAGAATTTGTGCAGCTGGTCCAAGGCCATTTCAGAGACTGAAAAGTGCTGCTTTTCTCCCCTTCTCTAAAGAAGTGATCTTTTCTCAGTTACATGAAGCACCTCCTGCCCTTGTGTCAGCTTCTTCATTTAAGGAGAAGGTTATATTCAGGACAAGCAACGGCAAGGAATTTGATTGAAAAGATGAATTAATAGAAAATTTGACCCTTGTTGGTTTCCCCAATATGCATTTTGAAATCTTTGAAATGTCCTTTTGTTTACTGGAAATGCAAATCAGGAGTATTGCGATGCACAGGTCGAATGACTGTGAAATAATGTTTCTCCATTATTCTACTGGAATTAAACTTCATTAGTCACATAGATAATCATATTATAATTTCATGTTTTTCTCATATTTTCAGGAGCTTCATGCTTACTGATTTGAAGTTCCTGAACCAAATACATTCTCTTTACATTTTGGTTCAAGTTTTTCAAACAATCAGAGCTTACATTTTCAATTACACATTTAGGTTTCATTTCCATTACAAAATTCCAATCTCACACCAGATTTTTAATGTTAATACTTCAGCCATTGCTTTTGAAGGGGTTCAATGGCTCCATTTACTGATGATTTAAATAGTCAATCTTCAATCATCACTCTCTTTTGAAAGTTTATAGCTATGCTATTCCTTTCCCATTAATTGCTGTCATAGTAAAGATTCCTATTGATTGGAAGTACTTCGATTTTATTCCCCATGGTAACTGTTTATTATTCTCACAAAATCTTGTGGGTTTGTGGGACATGAAAAATACGCTTTCCTCAGAAAAAGTGACAAAAGAGAAACCTTCACCAGAATTTGACATTTCATTATCCAGACTAATGTAATCTAATACAAGGCCCATCCCTCTAAAATCCCTTGTTTCACTTGCAGGAAGTCTTTCTATGATGTGAGTAGCAATGCTGTAATCCCATTTCAGGTTTAGTGTTGGCAGCAAAAACTGGGACATCAGGTAAATATTTATGTTTCAATATTTCCTACTGCAAGTGTCTGTCTATGCCAAGGAGCCAGCCCTTCTTCGATACCTGTGTCATCCTGGAAAAGTTGTCCAGGCCAGAACTAATTCCATTAGTGTTTGGAAAGCTATTTATAAGCCTGCCTTCAGTGGGATGACCTTATTAATTAGAGTGGGGGAAGGCTGAGGGAGGGAGAGACACTCATTTCACAAGACCATTGACATGCATTTCCAGAAGCTATGCTTCTCCTTCACACTATGCTCCAAAAGACTGTCAAATAAAGCAGAAATCTGGGTCAGTTTTCAGCAAGAAAAAAAAGCTAGATCCATGCTGTCTGCAGGACCCAAAGCATAAACTTTTTACAGCGTGGTTCTGCTGCCACACGTCCTTGAGCATGCTAACAAAGTCCAAACCCCGTGTTCTCTAAATTCAAGAAAATGAAAGAGCTTTACCACTAAAGCTTCTAAACCAAACCTTAACGAAACCACCACCTTCCTCTGTTATCATGCACACCCCTAAGACAGGAAGGCTAAATCCTCATATTGTTTGTTGTGAAGTCAAAAGAAAGCAAAAGGATACTTTTCTTCCCCTTATTTACCCCAAATGCTTGATTTACTCTCCAGTGTAGACAGGGAGTGGAGAGGAGTTTCACCTACCAAACCCATTTCCTGTGCCTCGCTGAGTTTCACCTACGAAACCCTCCTGTGCTGCTCTGCTCCCTCCCCACTGCATTGAATTGGCTCCCTGAGCCATGGTGTCCTGCTCTGCTGCCTCTGAAGCCAGCCCATCACCACTGCCAGCTCCAAAAAATGAGTAGCTGGGAGCATTAGCGGTGTCTTGTCACTAATACATCCATTTTGGCAACCGAGGAACTGCTTCTCTGTTATCTGTTTAATAAATCAGGGGACTGGTTATTGTGCAGGTTTATAATAAGAACTCATCTGTGCCAAGAGGCCAAAAGAAACCCAGCTTTTGTGCAAATGTTTACTTTTATCAATATAACCTCCTGACAGAATCTTATTCACCGCTGGCATCCCAGTGGCAATTACATTTTTCATCTTGGGTGGGGAAAAGTGAGCTTTCAGCAAATCCTGCCTCTTCATTTGATGGATCTGTACAACAATTTTGCAATGCAGAGAAAATACAGACCCCACTTCTGTGTCCCTATTTGCATAATCCTATGCAGATATTTAATGTCTCTTTCAGAATTCAGTATGTCTTTATGTGACAGTTTAATGCTCATCAATAGTCCAGGAGTACAAACTCCCCCACCTCTAGACAAGTAGCCAGTGCTTGTGAAGGGCTGGCAGGAGATTGTACATGGGTAAAATTCGACCTAAAAATAATAAGGGCAAACCACACAGTTCATGTACTCCTGAGTGTCAAGAATTGTAATTAGTAACAGATTCGCTATGCAAACATCTATGAGGTATCAAATGGGTGTCTGTTGGGTATCAGACTGGGATTGCCTGGTTCATTTTGGAAACCCGTTTTACAAATACCTTACAGAACTAAAGTCTCTTTGTCCTATGAAAAAATAATAGGTTAAATGTCTTATTAATCAGCCCTTGGATGTTCATGTTCAGTACGTTGCTCCTTCCAAGCACACTACATGACTGGGCCCCACAGCAGGGATGCATTCAGTAAGAAAAGTTCTTTCACCCTTCTTGTAACCCTGACTCATTTATTAAAATGCATTTCTGGCTGAGTGCACAATGACATACTTCTAGTCGTAAGAACATACTTAATCAAAACTACTTCAGTATTTGAAGGTTCTGTTTTTTCTTACTTTGTAAATAAGAGTAACCAAACTTTTTGCTTCCTTAATCTTGTATGCTGAATGCCAATTTTTAGGATTTAAACTTAATGGTTCTTTGGTCCATAATAAGGGGTTTCTTTTATTGTGATGTTTTTAAGGCACTCTGATTCATTTGATCATCAAAAGCAATTACAGAGATGAGTTCAACAAGAGTCACTGGTACTAAAAATATGTTATTGGTCAGGACTGCTCTAATAATACCTGTGCTGAGTAATTTAGTGCTCTCCTTAATAGACACAGACTTCCAGTAAAAAAATCTTCCAGCTTCCAGTTTCATCACCACTGTGAGGATGGTTGGGATGTTCTTAACCTGGTTCCACTCAGTCAAACTTAATGATATGAATGTTCTTATTTTCATTCGAAGTAAACAAGTCTGAACAGTGATTTTTTTTTTTTTTTACTGTATCTTGAATCTGTATATCTTTGATGCTCCAGCAACAGGAAATTACAGTGGTTTCAAATCTGTGTCCACAGAACAAAGGTGGAAAAACAGGCTTTGAAAGCTGTGAGGAGAAAAACTTTGTGACAAATTTGCGAGTAGAGTCTAGATCAAATGTCCAAGGTGGCAGGGAAAGAAATGAAAACAACAGTGGCTTGGGAGAAGGCAGAAGAGAGATTCAAAGAGGAGCAGAGGGAATGAGAGGAGATGGAGACAAGATGCAACCCCTCTGCGTGCACCTTTGAAGGTGTCAGTGTACTCGTTTTACAGGAGTCAGTCAGCCCAGCTTTCTGCCAGAACCACAAAGCAGCCAGCCTTCCAGTCATGGCATACACATCACACATTCCAGAATATTTCTACAACCTAGAAGTGCAAATTACTGGGGGAGTTGCAGAGGAATGCAAGGATGGGTGTGTGGTACTGAACAGGAAGGCAGCTGCATCACCACAAGCCTTACCTCAATATAAAGCCAGGATATTGGATACTGCTGGCACTTCAGCTGTTGAAATGAAGACGTGTGCAGGTCTGGGCTCTTCAGCAGCATCCTCAAACTTTGCTCCTTTTGAATTAACAGATAACATAGGCAATATGAAACTTTATTACCAGTGGCACTGTTAAATCGGATGACAGATTGTACCGGCCTATTAACAGTGATACCTCACTGAGATTAATAGGAGTATTTCTCAGAGAACTAGCTTGGCTCTGCATTTCAGGAGCTCTCCTTTCCAGCATCAAGCTCTGCCCTCTTTCAGAAAAGCTGAGCAGCCGTCTGCAGAAGTCTCCTGGCGCAGCCTCACCTATCCTAGCAGCAAGCAAGCCCCTGTGGGAGAACAAACTCTGCAGTTTGTATCAGAAGAGCTTATTCTTTACTGGAACTATAGAAACTGAGGGACAAGTCTTGCCGCAGCAGTTTACAAAACTGTTGCCACCTAATCCTTTGCTCACTGCTAGCACCAGGGAACAGCTGGTAAATGGGACTGAGAGCCATGAAGAGTCAAACTGAGCCTGACATGCAGCCAAGCTGTGATGCTCACACTTCCCTGTGCTGGAGGTGGTTACCTGGCAGAGGTGACACGTTTAGCTTGGGAGACTTACAAACCATGGCACAGCTGCCAGCAGATCCTGTCTCAGTTCTACTATGAAAGATGTTGACACTGGGTATGGTTTATTTGTCTAAACCCGTGGTTTGCTTTGGTATGCCTCTACTAATCGCTTTTGTTGAGGGCTGGAACTGTTCAAAATCCCACTGTAAACAAGATATTAGATTAGAAGAACAGCGTGAATAGAACTTAATATCCTCCTAATTCATGCCCTGATTTGTACCGTACAAGGCAACACCACGTTCACCTCACAGAAATATGCTTGACCTGGTGCCTTCACTTAGTGAAATAACCCTTGCTTAGCAAAGTCAGGTTTGAGTGGGTAAGATTAGGGCATAGAAGTGGGGGAAACTGTCGTTGTTGAGGCGGTCACGACACACAAAGTAAGGCTCACAAGCAGTTTCAGCTGGCAACTGTTTATTATCGAACATGGCTGACCTTTTATACATCTTCTAATTGTTTACCTTCTTCTACACTTGTAATTCGCCACAATAAATCAACATAACACCATTGGTGAAACGTAACAGTGACTTTAACTAACTTTCTAGAAATACTCTGTACAGTTACGAAGTTCTTCTTATCTTTATTCTCTCGATCTCCTTGGCAACAGCCTTGGAGAAAAGACTGCTTCTTACTTCCAGCTTATTCCCGGTCTTTCTACCTGACAGGCCAGCTGTCAGACCTCTCCACAAAACTCCGCCAGCCAGTTTATCACAAGCAGTTTGGCAACTGTGACCTCGGTTTGGAGCGGAGTAAATGATGCCATGTGCGGGTTTATGTGACAGCAAAGCCACGGCGTTTTGCCGCCCTCTCCTTTGCCCCGCCGGATGGAGCCCATGGGTGAAGTCACCCGGGTCAGTCCGTGCCCAATCCCTCGCTGGAAGGCTCCTACAGCTCCCAGGCTGGGCGGAGGAGGCGGGTTTGCCACCGCCAAGCCCTCCTCTCTGATGAA
>VYZR01040093.1:55618-77402 GCA_013400675.1 Oxylabes madagascariensis | reverse complement strand
ATTAGAAGCTGTTATCACACATTCTGAGCTACAGATATTCTCTCCCTCAAGCCACTAGCAGCAACTCCCAAACAAAACTGCAGCAATTGCATTTGGGAAGACATCTTAGAGAGCACTGTTGTCAGTGATGCTTCAGAAAAATTAAGTCACAGCTTTTCCTTCCAGTATCACAGGCAGGGTAAACCATGCCCTCTGAACTCTCCAGTTTCAGGTTGCTGGGTCTGGAGCAACCTCAGTTCTACATATTTTACCAGAAAAATGGTTTTATACTAGTATTCTACAGCAATATCTTCATACATTAAGCACTTCTAATGCTGTAGAAAATTTTAGAGAATCAGATTATTTATTTCAAAACACTATTATTACACTATTAAACAGAAGCCCAGTGGGGAAAAAGAAAGGAGAAATTTTTCATTTACCAACACTGGCTTTGAGAAATTTATTTCCAATTCTTTGGTCTGTTCCAATAGCTCTTGCAACTTCTTCAACATCTGCTCCTGTAGCTTCACACAGAGCACTGATTGAGTTAATGCTGCTGATTCTTTGGGCAAGAAAAGCATTAGCTGCCTGCAAATAAAAAGCATAGTAAAGAACTTCATTTTTCCAGAAACCAAGATGTCCACAGACCAAAGGGAGTTTCTACTGAAAGGATTACTTTAGTATCTATGCAACTCCATTGACATACAAAAGGGTAACATAATGAGTTTAATATATAGATGCCAGTTAATGGGATTTAAGCAAAACAAGATAATGCTTAACTTGCAGAGTTTGAACTGTTTTATGACGGTAATCAGTTTCTGCAGCACTGGAGGCTTGCCCTTAGTAATAACTTACAGCAGTAAAAGTGAGAAAAGAACTTCACAGAAAGTCTGAACCATCTATTAACTAGGTCAGCTGAGAACTGGAAAAGATCAATATCCTCTGACATACGCAGTGGGTCCTCCCAACCTCACCTGTCTTTCCTAGCTGCATCATTCAGTGTCAACAAAATTCTACTTCTGAGTTTTGTCTCACACCCCTTGCTCATTGCAGACCACAGCAAGGAGCAACACTAACCAGTTTTGAAAGTTCTGATGACCAGGTATTGGTTGTGAGGATTTTTTCTTTGGGCACCCAGTGCTCATAAACAGCACACAGAGCACGGACAGCTTTCTGTCCCTCTGGAGAGTCATCTCCACCGATAAGCACTCTGTCCGGGTTCTTCAGGTCCTTGATGGCCGTTCCTTCGGCAAGGAACTCTGGGTTAGACAGCACCTACACGCACAGGAGAAAAACAACAACAAGTCAAAGCCAAAAGCAACAGCCAGCCTTTAAATACACAACTCAAAGACTATGTTTACCTGCAAATCCAAGTTCGGCTTAGTATTAGCATCAAATATTCGACGAATGCTCTCTGCAGCACGTACTGGAACTGTGCTTTTCTCAGTGACAATTTTATAGCCATTTGAATTCTGTACAATTCTTCTAGCGCAAGCTTCAATGTATTTCAGATCAGCTGCTCGGCCTTTTCCCATTCCATAGGTCTTTGTTGGTGTATTAACCTAATTACAAATATGTGAAAGGGGAAGAAATGTTACAGGTCAGTACCTCTTATGTTAAGAGGCAAGGTGAAATTGTTAAGACTAAAGTACATTTTCCTACTCTGAGGAAGGAGAATGCTTCTACCCCAGAATTATTCTGGTTACCACATCAGATGAAGAGGTATTAGCTGTCTCGATTATCCATTTTGTTTTCTACAGAAAGCTCACTGGTTTCTATCCAAATAGGATTTAAACAAGAGCAATTCGTAGCAGCTCTGCAGGCTTTGGTGAAACAATCCTTACTCTGGAAACACCAGTAATTTCTTCATGATTATGGTCAGCCACTTTTTGTTACCTGTCACACACTAGGCGGCAAAGACTCATGTAAGAATCCTGTGGCCAGTGAGGCAACTATCGTTTAAACTCACTTTGCAATAAAACCTCAACGTAGGACTGATGAAAATTAGTATAATGATGTACACAGAAAAGGCAACATGAGGGAAAACACGTCGTTTAGATTAAGACAGAGGGTCCTTTTCATTACAAATGGAAAGAAGAAATGGCAACAATGTGTAAAACACAACAGCTTGTTTTGAACCAGGGACAAGTGGCAATATATGGGCTGTATCAGTGGCTGTCATCCAGCCACACAGCATTCATTTTAGACTTAATAAATGAAAAAAAATACTATCAGAAAGAGAGCTCCATACTACAGTGCCCTAACAAAGAGGAGACCTCAAGAAAAAAGAACTTTAACAAAAAACTTAACTGTGGCCTACCAAATCAAATAGCAATCAGTTCTTTTGGATTCTGCACTAGTAACAACTTCTAGATTACAAAATCTTAGTTCATCTTTGACTTAATCCTCTTTCTAATGGTGTCAGTAGCTTTGAAATATTAAAGCCACCCCTGCTTCCATTAATACACTATTTTGAAAAGCTTCTAGAAACAGGTCATCTTTGTAACCAAATAACCAGCATATGATTTTGCCTATCTGTCTAGGAATTTTATCATTATTATCAAGGACCCACAGATTTCACCAGTACACTGCAATGACAGAGCTGCACTACACTCTGTGCCCTGACTCCATACACCTATCCATGTTAAACATCAACAGTACCATTTTGACTTAGAACCTGTTCATTTGTAAAAGGTGCTACTGGCTATAAGAAAAACATATAAAAAGCTTATTTAATATTTTTCCCACAGTACACAGAAAGACAAGGAGAAATCTGTGATACAATGACATGACATTGCTAACTGAATCTACATGACAAAAAAAAGGCAACTTCCTAAAAGAAAAGCAACATAATTATTTGATAAGAAAGAAAAAATAAAAGGAAAAAAAGATAAACACAACCACCTTCTTCTCCTAGACTTACAGAAATAAATACAAGATCAGCTTCTCTAATGGCATCATCAATACTGGTGGAAAAGAAGAGGTTTTTTCCTCGACAGGACTCTACTACTTCTTGTAACCCCGGCTGAAAAAGAAGCAGGAAAAAAAACCCAGTTAAGATTAATGCAGTTAGAAGAACGTCAAACTCTATGTCCAAACAGAATATAATTTCAGATAAAGAAAGATTTTCTTTTTTTCCCCTGTTAGTGCAGCATGTTTTCAGTGTGGCAGAAGTAAAGCTTCGGAAGATTTACACAGTAAAAAAAGTTAAGCTCTTTCTTATTCAAAAGACTCAAAATGCTGTCCTGAAACTTTCAGCCACACTGAATTGCTCATTTGCACAGCCAGATTTTAGCTTTCAGTTATTCCTGTGCTCAGTTTTACCACCACATGAAGCAATTAAAGAAATACCTGTAGAGTGATGTTAAGTAGATTCAAGAGGAAGTCTTAAAATATTCCCTAGACTGCAAACAAAAGAGGTGGTCCCAATTCTCCTTTTCCCTCTTTCCATGATTCCCTCAATATCAGATCTAAAACTGTTTCAGCACAAAAAAACACCCCATGAAGTCTTCCGCCAAGTAAGCAAGCACAGAGCCAGTGAAAGATAGACAGCAGAGACACACAGGAAGTCAAGACCACTCCTTTTAGCAACCACCCATATTTGGGCCAGATTAAACTTATCATGGCACCACTCCTACAGTGTGAAGGAATCACAACAGCTAATATGATGAAATTCTTTCCAGAGACACATACAGTGCTGTAATACTTTCCCTTCTCTTAACACTTCCACTCAGACAAGAGAGGCAGGAGGTCACATATAAATGAGCAATCCTCTGTACTAGAACAGTCTTAAAAAAATCTTTAACCAAGATATAGTTGTCACAAATAAAAGAAGTTTTACTTTTTGTTTGAATAGTCAGTCATGCACTTTCACGTGGCAATCATATCTCCAACTTGAGACACCTATAATGACACTAGATATTTAAGTAAATGCCAGAAAGGCAAAGGTTCACTGGATGGAGAGGAGAAAACAAAGTAGAAGCTTTCTTATGCAAGACATTTTTACTACCTCATTTTATATCAAATACCACCCACTTAGAAGCAAAATAAAGGTCAAAACAGGCAAAATAACATGTCTTACAACCCATCGAATACTCCAGCTATGGTCTTACAATGGGATGTAAATAGAAAGGCAGCCCACTAGGCAATTTCTGACAGTGAAAAGAAACAATCCAACCCAAAAAACACAGAAACCTCACTGTGCAATGACTCAATTTTACAGCTGTCTGAACTAACTCTTGGCAATTTTTGTACATTCTTTGTAAGCAAAGGACACCATTCCAGGAAACAGATGTTACAAGTTGGGCGTTTTTAGAAAAAAACAAACATGCCAAGGCGAGCTCTACTTTAGCTCATTCAGTCTTAAGAGTTAAGAGAAAGCAAAGTACTTGCTTTCAAAAACTTCATTCATGTCTCACCTGCTAATCTGAACATTATACACAGTTTCTTTTGAATTTATATGACAAAGGAGGTCTATTCATCTTGACTTAGTCACAGTATAGCTCTGGTTTTAAGAAGGAAGAAGACTTCCTATAGCAAAAGAGCAACTGTTAGTACCAGTCAGATGCTTTGTCTTTGAGAGATGAGTGAAGATAAGTTGTCACTCCTATTAAAGAACTCAAATCTAAAAAATCGTATTTCATGAAAGAATGCAGGAAAGAAAAAGAGACCTATTCTTTTATGATTAAAAAAAGTGGAAAACAACAAATGCTAAGAGAAGCAAAATAGAAAAATGCTTTATGTCTTTTCAAATTAAAGTAATTCTGTAATGAAGGAATAACAGTGTGGTACATTTATTTGGCCTAGACTTCCCAGGCCAGATTGAAGATTTATGGTACAACTGAATTAGAAACATGACTGTCCCCATCTTTCCACGTAGTTAAAGTTGGGCAGCACACAGATTGGACTTTGGCAGTATTCAGAATGCGAATAGTTTACAGCTCAGTATTACATATTTATACTGTGCTACGACACAGCAGGTAATATGTGTAATTGAACAAGAGGACTATGTTCTCATCAAATCAGGTCCCAAAAGAAAGTCAGCATGATTTAGCACAATTCACTATATGTAGAATTACATTTTCCTTATTAGGTCCTTCATATAGTCATTAATACACATCTGCACCAGCTGCATTAAGCTATTTTAAAAATCTGGTTTAATGAGCAGTAGTGACAAGCAGCTGTTCCAGAATACCCTTTTTGAAGGACGTCACTGATGTGCTAAGCTTGACAAGCTTCAGAAATGGGCTATGGGGAAATGCCATGTAGTGGGTGGCAAGCAAAGGCAACACTGGCTGGAAGAAGAGACAACAGTGACGTTTACCTCGTAGATTGGGAGCGTGTCTGAATTCCAGGCATTGATTCTGGCCTCATTGACATCCACAACAGTAACTTTGATACTGGGGCACATTTGCGCAATAACACTACAGGTTGGCCCACCGACATAACCAGCACCAATGCAGCAAATCTTCTTAATTTCAAACATGATTGCTCTAGTAAGAGTAGGGGAAAATGGAAAATCAGGAGTGACAAATTAAAATATCGGCCAACAATTCAAGGGAAACAAAGAGTATTAGTGATTTCAGATTTTATTGTGCTGCGGCCCACAGAAGCGTTGTCTTACGGCTGATCTCTCGAAATGAGCTGCTACTCCTCTCTCCAACCCGGGAAGGTTTTGGAGCCTGCCCCGCTCCGGAGCGCCAGCATACACAGACCACCAAAGAAGCCTTTCTGCGGTCGCTTTGAGCCATGACACCCCGAACACCACCCTCGGGCCGAGGAATTGCTGATGCCACGGCGGTCCCGGGCAGGAGCAGCGCCCGCCGCTGCAGACAGCGCTCGGCGGGGACGGGCGCGGCCCCAGGCTGCGGCCACAGCCGCGCCGCGACCCCGGGCCGCGCCCTGCCCTGCAGCCCCTCGGCTGGCAAGGGCAGGCCGCAGCTCCCGCCTCCTCCCCGAAGAAGGGTGCGGGCCGAGCTGACCGCGCTCCCCCGGGGCCGGGCCGACCCCTCGGGCTCCATCCCCGGGAGCGCGGCGGGAAGGGAGCGGCTCCCGGGCCGCGCCGCGGCNCAGGCCCGGCCCGGCCCGGCCCCGCCGGCTGAGGGGCCGCGGGGCCCCCGGGCGCGGCTGGAGCTCCGGGCCTGGTCGGGGCTTGGCCGCTGAACTGCTCCTGTCTTCTGCCTCAGCGTGTTTTTGTAAGAGAACTTAATTGTGGTGGTTGAATATTTTTTTGTCCTTCAGCTATGGTTACTGTGAAGTAAAGAAGGCGGCGTTCATTCTCTTTCCTGTACCGTAGCAGCGTGTCAACAAAGAGAATGCAAACGTGGGTAGGTTACAGTAAAGTTCAGTGTTTAAAGTCCAGGCTGTAAACATTGCCCAGAGGAAGGAAATAAGACGAACATGCACTCTTGCCCTTGTAACGTTGGCACTGCCCAGGGACCTCTTCCTTAGCAGTGTTAAAGTTCTCAAATAATGCTCTTGCCCTTTATGTAAGCATGGTATGGTATTAGTATACCACATCTGACTTTGGGAGCAGAAAGATTGTGAGAAATCTGCCGTCTTCTCTTCTCCAGTATATTTAAGTTCACTTACACTACCTCTCCTAGAAAGTGGGTGTGGGGTTTTGCTCCATCTGCATTATTGTAGTGATTTAGACTTTACACAGATTACAATTTCTATGTTAAATGTTGCCGGACTAGGTGGATAATACATGCATATTCTTATCAAAGCAACTAAAGAATTGCCTTGTTCTTACATGGCATTTTCATCCATAGCTCTTAAAATACATTTAAAAAAAATGAATCATTATTTCTGTTATATATTTTATCCTGTTACTACTTTGGAGGATCTGGTCTTTCCCTAGAAGAATCTCTACCTATCTGAGTGAGTACATACTGTCATCACAGGTCCTTTAGAAATGCCTGTAAATTACGTGTGTTTCTACTGAAAGAGCCTACTGAGGCTTGCAGTCAGTGCAGGATCCTGGCAGATTCAGCATGGTTAGCCAAAGAACTGCCTGGCAAAGGCACAGGGTTCACTGTGTTTATTCTGAAGTAAAAACAAGTCATACCTTTCCTCATTGCTTACTGGTACAGATGTCTCAGTTTTAAACACATCTGGGCCCAAAAGTGTTTGTTTTTTTGTTTTTTTTTTTTTTTTTTTTCCAGAGAAACCTAAGCAAAGCAAATAGAGGCTCAGTGAGTGACTCAGAAGTCAGTCTCACCTATACCATCCTCTTCAAACCCCCATCTATCTCCTTAGGTCTCAGAATAGCCATGAATGCCTACATTTGTACTGCAAGAATGTTATCTGGTCTCTCTGTACCAGCCAGAGCCAAAACCACTTCAGGTCCTTTAAGTGGTCCCCTGAGGGTGTTGGAAGTGTAGTGTGTGCCTGGCACACAAGGAGTGGATTTTCTAGAAACAGGAATGGTACAGTGGTTGTGAGCAAGGCCACTAGTGTGTGTCAAGGACTTCCCTCTGCCTGCTGGTGTATGTCTGGGTAGTTAGTAGTTCATCAGAGCCACCTAATACCTCCCAGTTACTGAGTTTGCTAAGAACGGGGGCACGAGTTTCAGAGCCCTCCTCAGCTGGTGGGGTTCATACTTACCTCAGGAGAGTGCTGTGTCCTGAGGATTGTAAAGAAACGTGGATCTAACCTTCCACCTGCATCTATGCTACTTGCCAAGGAGCTTCAACGGGGACATTTTTTGAATCTGGTAATCATGGCCCTTTCCTGGGAGGAGAAAGGTCTGGATTGTAGTCCATTATTTGAGAGCTGTTTCAAATGTCTGAACAGCCCTTGGAACAGGCAGTGGACCCCAGTCCCTTTTCCAGTAGCAAAGGACATTCACTGACAACAGACAGTCACACCCCAGCCGGGGATGTTGATCTCGCATTCTCTCTTGCAAACACAACTTAACCTGAAAGGTTGGACTGCATGATCTTGGAGGTCTTTTCCAGCCTGAATGATTCTGTGCAAGGATGACGAGGGCTGCCTTTGTTTCCCTGTAGCCTACACTCTGGTGGTGAGGGCACTGCGGGCAGATGAAAAAATGCAGGGCTCAAAGGCATTGCAATGAAAATGGTGTGAAGTTTGGGTCTCCCCTCTTCTTACCAAAAAATTCTGAATTATTGGATGGGATCTTCTTGGTTTTTCCATTCAGGTAGACCCATCATTTACCAGGACGTTGAATTTTTTGCAACAGCATGCAGAGGCAAGAAAGCTTATGTAAGGCTGCTGCAAAGCAGATGAAGCTGGTCCACTGTTGGCCATTTTTAAAAGTAAAAGTTGTGAATTCTGCTCTTTTTTTGAAGGCTCGGTGTAGACTGTGAGTACTTTCACAGTGCAGGAGGAATGGGATTTCAGGTGTATGTTTTTCTTTACCACTGGCAATTGACTAGGTCGGGTAAGTCCTTCTTCCAGCATATTCAGGTTGAGTATTCACCTCTGCCTTTCCAGAAACCACCAAAGAACGATCTGAATGCCAAAGCTGGGTGAAGGGGCCACTTTTCACCTCCCATGTACAAGCTGTTCCATTATGCAAGGAAGAAATCATGATTTATGAAGGATTTGGGGGATGAGGGGAAGGAGAGGGAAGACAAAGAGCAAGTGAGTGCATGATTGCATAATCTCCTGGCTGGCATCCTGATTTTGGAGGTGGGAGGAAAAGCCAGCAAAGAACTCTCAATTAAAGAAGTTTTGAATCCTGTCTGGTTACTGTTTAATGTCAGACTGATCGCCAACCAGATTTAGCTGATCATTAACTAAAGGCAGCTGAGTTTGTGTAATCAGTTTATGACACTAACATCTGACACAGATCGAACAACCACCATTGTCTGTCAAGCCTTTTAACTTTTGAGAAAGCACGACTGGTAGGCAATCGCACCTGTAACTGGGAAATCTGAGGTACTCAGCAACACTCCCAGGCTGAGGCACAAAATGCCCAGAAGACCAGTTGGATCAGTATTTGAATCCATGCTTTGTATTTTACGTTAAGAGGAAGGAAGGAGATGCAGCTAAAGAGATTATTCAGGACACGTGGGACTGGGCACGCGTGTTAAAAAGGCTCCAACAAAAAAGCAGCCATATGCCATTTTTGAACACGGGCAGATGAGAACCCGAGCTCTACGTGTGCTCAGAGCCAACATTGTCTTGCTACAAGACATTTTCTGCCTGGCATGTCCTTACTTACACCCTTTCCTCATCTCCACCTCTCTGGTTCACCAGAACTTAGACATTGCTAAACAGTCTGACAGTTTGCCCAAACATCTTATGATTAATCTAATACAGTATTTTCTTTGCTAGTGACAACCAGCCTCTCAAACTGCACTTATTGGTAAAATTTGTTGTAAAATGCAGTGAATTTCTGGTCAGGTTCAACATGCCTGTTTGCATAGGGCATGGAACATCAGGACAATAACATCATCAGGTCTCATGTACAATATTGCCATGTAAATAAAACCCCAAAGCCATGCAGGATTAAAACTTTTAAAAGTTGGAGGAAGGGCACTCCAAGGACTCTGATGAAAATATCCTGCAAACCCCATTCTTTAAGTTACTGCACAACGTTTTGTTTCCCAGTACATGACCTTCCTCTAACTACGTTATTTAAAGCTCTCAATATACACAGAATTTGTTCACACTTCCTTTCAGGCATGATTACGTCTGGTGGCCTATCTGTTGTTTTGTGCCTCTTTTTTTCCATTCTCTTCTGATGTTTTTCTGGAAACCATATACTTCATACCAGACATCAAAGCTGCTTCTCCAGAGGCAGTGCAGTGGGCAGCAGCATTGCTTTTCTGAACACGGGGTACACTGCAGCTCCCACCAGGAGAGCCATTTCAGGCAAACAGCCATCTCAGCGAAACAGAGGAAACATTAAATGCTAAAACTAATGCAATGGAAGTAAGAGCAGCCAGATGCTTTTCATCATTGCCCCATTGGAAAGAAATCATCTTGTAGCATCCCCACTTTAAAGGGTTTTACTCAGCTGAGCTGTCCCATTGCAGAAACAGTTGTTTGCATAAAATATGGTGAAGATTTGATCCACCCTCACAGTACTGAAAGCTAAAAGCTAATTTGGCTTAATTTCTTCCCCTTACATACTGAAGTCCAACACAAGCATACAGCAGGAGGGGGTGTCAGAGACAAGATGCATTTGTGGTTCAAATTGCAAGCTAGTATTTGATGAAGGGGGGGATGATTACTTGGATTTTCTATTTCAAACAAGACTGCATGAAATCACTAAGGGAGTTGAAGAAACCCTTACTTGTGATTACCTAGTGATTACCCTTACCTTGTGATTTTTACTCATCATCACAAGAAAGCAGATTTTGATGCATTACATGCAGTGTTCAGTGTAGTGCCGGTCCTGTGGAGGCTTTCTTTGGGTTGTTTTCTTGCTAATCATATTCATTTCATCATTTATCATTTTAAGTTCTGCCCTAAACTGAACACCTTTTTTAAGGTTTGCTTTTTATATCAAATCAATGGCCATGACCTTCAGAATGTTGTGCAGTGGTGGGGTTTTTCACTGGACTGCTAAAGGAAACGTATTTTCTCATCTCTAGGATCTTCTGCATTTTAAGGATAGTTTTTGCAGCAGAAGAAATTAATTTTAAACCAGTTATAAGTCTGAAAACTACACACTCACAAAATTACTCCTCTGTTTCATCATTTATAGTTTTGAAGATACAACAACAAAACCTACAAATACAAAGAACTCTTTTCTTAAACCTTGCTACATGTGATCTTTGATTATAAATTACTGTTTTATTTTCAGTATTTTACAGTAACACTTTCCATAAAAACAAGAAGAGTGAAACCTTTAAAAATCTGTATATATATGGTGAATTAATATGTATTGCCAAATATTGAAGCACATTTATTTCAGACACTCCCTCTGGCCAATGTTCTGACCTGCAAGTGCTAAAAAGATAATGCGAAGCCAGATTCTTCGAAGTATTATATTTAACTACAAAGTGTCTGCTATGGGAGTTGGCAATTTTGATACAAGTGTTCAGTTACTTTTCTTATATGAAAAGACAAATCTTCAGCTGCTGTTGCGTGGAGCTGGTAAGAGTTGTGTTGTTTTGCAAGTGAGGATGTGGTTCAGCATGGAATGTTCTGCCTCTTCCCCCACCCAGATCTTTGCAGTGAATGGCACTGTAGGCTGTTGGCTGGTACTGAACAAATAAAGAGAAGAAGAAAAGGATGTAAGTAGTCCATTTTTGCAAGGAATCCACTTAATGGACTCTTTTGCTGCAATGATTTGGTGTATTTTTCCCAAACATCCTAGATAGGGTAAATTTTTTTTAGGCTTTAGGGCAGAGTAACTTCAAATTACCTGATGATCTTGAACAGCTAGGCCTTGTACAGATCCATTCAACAACATGAATTTACATTTGTGGCAGTTTCCTTTCTGCATCACTTTTCTCAATAGGCATTTGCATCCTTGGCAAACATTTTAACAAGCGTACTTAAAAGTTCACCTTTAGTTTTGGGGGTTATTTATAATCTCATGTTTGAATAAACGTGTCAATTCTGATGAGCAGACATTAATGATATCTGATTCAGATCTAGTACTTTCTAGATCGACTCAAATGCCTAAAATATTTGTTACTTGTTATTGTTATTATTATATTACTCTGGTTTTGTTCCTGATTCTCTGGTATTTATTACCACTATCTCAGGAGAGCTGTGTATTATTTTAAACCCCAATGCTCCCCTGGTTCTCCTTTTCTTCCTCAGATTAACACAAGAATCCCTAATGAGGGATCCGAGTTGCTGTTGAGGCAGTACTCTGCTTCCAGAGAAGAGTGCCTGCACTTCATGGGAACAGTGAGGAAATGGCAGGTCTCTCCTACTCCTACGCACTGTCTTAGAGCCATTGCAGCATCTTCCTTCCTCAGAGAAGCTCTGCGTCCAACACTGCCAAGATGTAGAACTAGAAAATAGATTGCAAATCCCGAAGTAGTAGGATTTGATCTAAAACAAAGTAACACAATCGGCATATTTGTCAGTACTTTTCTTACTGTATTATTTCTAATCTTCTACGTTGCATAACTACTTTGAAGAGCAAAAGGCAGAGGCATCCATGTTGGTCATCAAAGTATCTTAAACCCTGGAAACTGCTTGTTATTTGTTCTATCTTGCTTGAGATACATACAGTAGACAAACGTCCATTAGAAAAGTTAGAATTTACGTTTTAAAAGTTACAGAGGTGACACACTATTTTTACTGATTCTTATTTTTAGATGTTTTCAAATTACCTTAGAAATTGATAGGCTGGTGCAGTCATATGTCTCATATAAAAACTAAATGACAAAGACAAAAGTTTACTAATGATTGCTATTTATTAAGTCAATAAAAAGTGCATAGTACAAGCCCTTTATCCCAATCCAAGTACTCAGTAAAAGATTACTAGGAAACTGCAAATGGCACAGATGATTTTTTGTTTGGCATAATTCAGATATTTTAAACCACCGATTTACATTAAATACATGACATCATCACTCCTCCTTTTTCAATCATGGATATTACAAGGCTAAGTGATCTGCAGACAGTGCATGAATACATATGATTTCTCATTTCAGAGTATAGTAATTGTGTTAAGCAGACTCTAAAAATACTATTGTTTTAACAAAGTTAAGGTATAATTGCAAATTTCCCTCCATATTTCCCAAGTTGCTACAACTTTACTAACCAAGCTTAAAACCATCATTACAGAACATTACAGATCATATCCTGGAGCTTTGCACACCACTAATCTCTTCCACACTTCCCAAAATTTACCATAAACATCTGTAACCATGATACAATTATTTAATCACAAATTACATCACTAAAGGCCAGATTTCTGCCACCCTTACTAAAGCTGCTACTAGTACATTATCTCAGAGTAGTTCCACAAACTTCAGTGCAACTACTTGATGAGTAAGGCACTATTTAACACAAATAAGAGTGGCAAAATACAGTCCTATGGTTAGTTACTTCTATTTTAATTAAGAGTGCTGATCTGAAGTTTTTAATCTTGGAGAGTGTATCTGAATTAAAAAGGCATACATTTTGATGTGGGATAGTGGCCTGGCTCTTTAGTAAAACATTTTACAATAAAATATTTCCAATTTTTTTTTCTTTTACATAGAAAATTTGAAATAGCAATTTACATGAGGAAAGCATACATGTATAAAATCACTGGGACAATTAGAGGAATTTCAAGCAAAGACATTTCATTTAAAGGTAAACCACAACATTCCTCTGAACAAAAAGTTCATTTGCCAAGACTCTTAGAGCTGGGTGCACGTGGTAAGTTTTATAAACACATAAACAGACATTTAAGTGAGACTGATCCTCACAAGTAAGGAGCATCTCCTGTAAATCTCACCAACTCCCAACAGGATGAGGATTAGTGCTCTGTCTGAATAGAAGCCTGTTTCAGGCTTTTTAATCAATTGGAAGCTTGTTTTATGCCTCCAACAGTGAAGAATTCTGGCCAAAAATCCTTGGAGAGAAAAGGTCAGTCTGGGAGATGATATATGTTTCTTTGTGGGTTCAACAAAATAATGCTGTATTACTTGTTCTGAACCATATCCCAAACATAAATGTACATGGAAGGCAAAAAAGCAAGCACTGGCAGAGTGCTTGTCCCAGTGACACCTTTACACAGTGTTTGTGGCCTGTACATTATTAGACATAATGGGATAGATTCTCAGCTTCTCCCCCGCAGTTTCATTGCTTTACATGGCACTGCATTGATGTCACTGAGAGCACCTGGCCCAATCTTATTTTTTTTTTTCCTTTTTTAAACATGCTCCTATGATTGGGAACACACTATTCCATAGAAATTCAAAGGTCAATTGCATCAAATTACAAAAGCCGTTCTTCAGGTCTACACTGTACCTTTACAAGAAGGCTTAGCTGGCTCACCATTTACCCTGAAGAGCAAAACCCTACCTCTGTCAACCATGGGATCTGATGTGAGATTTTTGTTAGAGCCCTGTTGGGGGTTAGGTTTCTTTCCTTTTGTTCCTTTTTATTTAGGGATTTTTTTTCCCATAAGTTGCTAGGAAACACTAACAACTGGGTACTTCAGAAAAACAAAAGAAGTGGCCAGGCTCAGGGGAGGAGGGCATCTGGTTGCACTTCTTTTATCTGGGAGTTTCTCTCTGAGGGGCAGAGATACCGGAGAATTGGGCAGGGGCAGCTGCTCGCTCTCTCTCTCTTGCCTTCAGAGGAGGACGGTCGGAGCTGCTGCTTGGGGAAGGGAACTCGCGGCTGCCGCCGGAGCCCAGCCCAGAGCTGCTTCTTCTGCCATGGGGTGAGCCTCTGCTTGTGAGAGCATCCACTGGACTGGGACCTTATTATCACCCACCTCACTAAAAGAGGAACCTATCCCCATCTGCTTGGATGCCCGGGATCCTGAGCTTGCCTCTACCTGCCCTGCTGGGAGCCGGGCTGCCGGTGCTGCCCCGGCTGCTTCTTTGGCACTGCTCCGAGATTTTCACTGCACTGTAGCCCCACATCCCCTGCCTGCCGAGACATCCTGCTGGCCCAGCTTGGTGCTCCTCAGAGTCCTGCAGGGACACCGGGATCGGCTGCCCCAGGGCTGTGTGAGGCAAAGCCTCTCCTCCATCCCTTCCCATCCGGGCCGAGCCGCCATTACCGCGCGCTCCCCAGCCCGCGCCACAGCGCCCCCTGCAGCCGCGGGGGAGCCATCGCACCCGCCCTGCCCGCCGGGAGCCAGCAGCGCCCCTGCCGGCCGTGCCCGGAACTGCACCCACGGGGAAAGCGCCCGGGCCAAGAAGGGGTCACTGGGCTCCTGGTGCTGTTTGCTGTTAATGCCGTAGTTGGTGTTGGCTGTTTGTTGTATTATACATACTAGTAAAGAACTGTTATTCCTGTTCTCCTATCTTTGCCTGAGAGCCCCTTAATTTCAAAATTATAATTCAGGAGGGAAGAGGTTTATATTTTCCATTCCAAGGGAGGCTCCTGCCTTCCTTAGCAGACATCTGGTCTTTCAAACCAAGGACAAGCCCGTTCAAATACAAACCTTTTTGAACTTTACCAGTTACTTCCTTCAGCTCCATAATTAAAGTCCTCATGAAATAAAGGTTTGTAGAGTAAGGCTTAGAATTCCCATGTGTCTGTTCTACTGACATTTAAGGAAAGAAGTTTTATGTTGGTAACATAAAAATGTTCTTTACATTATTCTGATCAATTTTTCAATTTGAACAAGAAAAATATACAGTGTTGCTTTTCTGTACATCTTTAAAATGTTCTTAAATTAATGTACATAAAAAAAGTAATTCCCATTTGCCAAAATGGGAGATGTGCACGGGTGTGTGCACAGCCACACATACACACACTTAAACATACCACACATACACACAAATACTAGAGGGAAGACATGCCATATGTAATCACCTGCAAGTTTGTTACTCTACAATTACAACTAGTAGATAAGGATGAAATGTTAAGAATTGCTGATAACATACAGGTGAAAAATTGTGAATAATCCAGTACATGTTGTTATACCAAAATTTGGTAGCTGTGGTAACTTCTTGGTATGATTTCATCCTGTCCAATATACCTTACATCATGGCTAAAAACTTGTTAAGGTACCAATTATGAAAAGACTATGCCAGGGCAGAAAATTCTACCAAGTTCTTCTTATTAAATTTCTCTTTTGATAAAGTCTAAAAGTAACACACTGGGTTTAGAGTATGTTTTTTTGACTATGTATTGAATAAGACATACAATTCCTTTTATTAATGAAAATGGCTAAATTAACTTTTTTGGTGGTATAATCTTTTGTGTAAAGTTCTCAATATATAGATCAAAGCTTTGACAGTGGCAATCGTCACATTCACTTATGTGTGCACGCACACAGAGTGTAATTCTAGTGGACAATCCATGCTTTTGCCAGCAACCCTGAAAACTCTGTTAGCGGTCCAAAGACCAGAATAAAAGCTGCTCTGAAACCAGGGCAAATATAAGACAATTTCTATTTTTCAGCACATTACTAAGTAATTCCAACCATAATATAACTCTCAAAAGCATACTGGAGAAGAAATATGAATTAATCTGAAGAAAGGTCAGTAGCCTTCCATTCTTCTACATGGACTGGGATGTTCTTTTTCTTTCGATGCATGTCAGAAATCACGGCAAAGAAATTAGGATCACTGTAATAGAAAGAGACTGAGTGGAATGTCCACAGTAACAGTAACAACCAAAAAACCCCTGCAATGCCTTACCATTATTCAAATTACAATCTTATAGGAATTGTAATAACATACAAAGCAAAAATTAACTTAAAATTGAAGTTGCTAAAAGCAGTTCATGAAGATTACTGCTGAATGATAACTCTGTTCTATATAAATGAGAAAAGGAAACCGTATTGAGTGGGGTTTAGGAGTAATCTGGTCACTTGGTTCATTTGGTCGTGCAAGGTTTTAGCTGCTGAACTTTTCCAATACTGAATTAGTCCACTGGTGGGGCTGGTGGTTCTTGCCCCTTGGGAGAAGAAAGGAAAAAAAAAGCAGGTACAGGATTAGAAACAGTGCTTCAAACAGTGCTTCACATAGGAGGATTTAGCAATAGAAGAACTCAGAAGCATTACACTGTGTTTTCTTTCATGGTTTTTCAATATCTCCTGAAATAATTGGAGTAAATAAGCATCAAAAAACTATATTTTTTCCTGTATTAATTGAGATTTTTCCATGATCCCACATCTAGAACAATGATCACCCTTCTCAAAGTATCATGCTGTAATTTTGTTTACTGACTTCTCTTAAGACTGTGCTTGTCCCCTTTCACCTAAGGCAAGAGGCAGTTTCAACCAAGGAGAGACAGTGTCTAGAGGGCACTGCACCTGCTCCATCCCACAGCAGGCCCCACACTTAGCCTTCATGATTCCTTTCACTTTAGTTTAACTCATTTTAATTTTTAATGGAGTTCCAAGAAAATATTCCAAGAAAATACAGGGAAAAAATGGGAAAAAAAAAATACTTTGAGACAGTGTATTATTAATCCAAAATAGATTTACGCTATTACAGAATCTCCCTGCAGGGCACTTGAAGGTGCACTTACATTGTGTTGGCTGGTTGCCTTTCCAGCTGTGTTTGATCCTCTTAGATTACTAGGTCTCAGTAAGAACAAGACAAGTGCAATCACCACCCAGGCCATCATTATCATGGCAAAGCTGATGCCATTGTCACCGGACGAGTTTGGTCCTGGCACTACAGATGAAGAAAACTCAGGTTATAACAGAATAACAGCAGAGTTCTTTTCCCCAAGTGAAAACAAAAATGCAATCTCAGAAAATCCCTGAAATATTTTTCAATGGAGTGTTCTGATTAGTCCCTCATTTTGGCTTTGAGACAGTAATACTGTTTTTTTATCACATTTCTTATCCATTTGAAAAGGGAATCATCTATTTCATAATATTTCACTGGCATTCTCAGAATTATCATGAATATTTCTTAGTTCATATTAACTCCTAGTGAGCTGGACATGATAAACACACTCTTCACATTTAAGAAATCAAACTTACGCAAAATATATTTATGTAGGAAAATCCCCCATATGTATGTTGGTCCTTGTTTTTTTTTGCCTCAAACAAATAAAACAACAAGACTAAACTGATGAAAGCTTAGGCTCCATTGTTAGGCCCCACACAGAGAACGTGCTAATTCTAGCAAGAAGGGAGCAAACTAATGGTAATCAATTTCTTGACTCTAAGTTATTTCTTGAGAGTTCGTTTGAAGGTGTTTCAGTGTCAGTATGCTAGATCTCCATGACTGATCATCCAGGTCGTGTGGTATTTCTGCTAACAATGTATCTGGCAGGAAGTGAAAAAATGCTGCAGAGATACACTCCAAAGTGAAGCCCAGGAAGACAATACAAAAATTTTACATCAAATTTCCGTACAGAGTACCTGAAACATCAACATGTGGAAATAAATTTAAGAAAATACCTTCAGGCTGGAAACAGGTGGTTTGTCTGTTTGTATCAAGAAACTCTTGCAAATACCTGCATATTTTAAAATTACTTTTCTCCTCTGAAACATAACTTCAAGTAATCAAACAGTAACTAATCCTGTCAGCTGAAGTGTAAACACATGTATAGCTAATTACCTGTGGTACTTACATGAATCCATTTATCATAGTATCTAAAGGCCTAACATCTTCATTAATGATCTAGATGATCAACTGATACAGAGCAATTAGTTCAAAGGTGTAATGAATAACCTTCAGAAAGAGAAGAGGTATTCTATTTTATTACTCAAGATGAAAATTTTTAACATCCAGAAAACTCCACAGAGATATTCATATCTGTCATATTTTCAAGTTGTCTTATGTGGATCACCTGATTATGGAGTCAAGTCTGGATTCAGTATTGGTCGGATTGTTCTTATTTAACATTTACTTGGTAACTTATATCCTGCTGGAATCATTTCCTTGGAAGGTTAATGCTGATACCACAGAACCACCGTCATCACCACCATCCTGGGTAGCATTGCTAACAGAGGCTCTTCCATGGAAAGGGTTTATTCATAACACAGCAGAGGGGCCCTTCAGGGAAGCTGACAGCTATGCCATTCTCCAGACTGCTGCTCTGGGAATAAGGCTTCACGAGCTGGGGCTGTTGGACTGATGTCCTTTACTGACACCACATGCACTCAAAAATGTCAAAGAAGAAGAAAAAAACCCATGCATTATAGAAGTTCATGCTTCTCACAGCACAGACACCACCATTAACATGTACGAGCAAATGAAACTGCTTTTGCCTTTTAAATGTCCAAAATATACACATTTCAAAACTCAGGAAGTTGCTGATGTAGACGAATTTTATGATTAAAATTATATGCAATTACAAGTGAGAATTCTTTTGAAAATCTGAGTGAATAAAGGGATTTGTATATGAGATGGCATAGTGCACAGAAAACAAATAAGAATGCTACAGCCTTTAATTCACTAAATTCTTTCACATTTGATTTTGAAAGCATATGGAATTGTGAAGGTAAGAGTTTAGACCTTCAGTTTTGTTGACCAAAATATTATTATTAGCAGCAGCATACATCAGTATTTTCAATCTTGGAAAATCTTTATATATACAGTCCAGGAGACTAGCATCTAATTTGGCATGAAAAGAACAACTACTTTATTTTGGGGCTTCCAGACAACATTAATAGCCACTCTGAGACCACCTTCAGCAACAAGTAAGAAGGCCTTAGGTACCTGCTTTGGCAAATATTTCTGGTAGAAGACTGAAAATTGAGACGACTTGTTAGTCAGGATTCCCCATACAGTGCAGAGAAACAGACTAGTCCGACTGCCTTCTGGAATTTTTGCTGAACATTAGTGCACTTAGGGTCTGTGGTGGTTAAGCAAAAGTTGGGGTAAGCAAATGATGCCAGATCAGGTCATGCTGCAGGTCAGGGAAGGGAGCAGAAGGGAACACAGAGGGAAACCACAGGCGTTCACTGCAAGACACAGTTTTTTCCAGCCTGCGTTGTAATACATTTCAGATGGAACCAAACGTGCTGAAACATGTTCTGAACTGGCCCTTTACTACCTATTCAAGGCATGCCAGACATTCAGACAGACACAACGATGTTTACGCTTTCCAAGAACTGTTAAACCCACATCTCTCACAAATGACCGTGTGCTTTAATAAGGATGTGAGGTATTTCAGAATCTGTTACTTTAATCTCTTACGGGGAAGAGCATAAGCAAAATTTCACATAGCTGGGGTTGAATCCAACTTTTCAAAGCTTTGCATCACAAATCAAGTGAACAGACAGGAAGTTATCTCAGCTACTGGAAACAGTTATATGTAGGAGACAACAATCTTGATACAAACACCTCCATTCCTGAGATCACAAAATAATCAGATAAAACCAGCTTATGGATAAAGAACAGTTGAGTGAAAGTGAAACCAAGCAGGATGGAATTCATGATGATGGGCAGAAGGAAAAAAAATCTTATTTTTAAGAGTTTGCAGCCACAGTGCCTTTATCTATAACTGGTATTTTTTTGCAAATAATTTAGAAGTAAATTTATTTTGCAAATAATTTTGATTACTTGAAGAATAAAGGTTACCCTTTTAGAACACCTGTGAATAGTATTTTCTAATATTTTCAGATGGACAGAAGATTGTCCTGGTCTGAGATGAATGTTCCTGCCACCACCCATTTTGATGGATGGATCTAGTTATTAAGCTCCAGTGCTCCAGAGACACCAACTAGTACAGAATTTAACAGGACATATTCCCATGTCACTGACAGACATGACACACAGTCTCTAATTTACCTTTCCATGCAACACTGAATCCAGCCCAAGGTCTTTATTTTCAGAGTATCTAGTGCCCTGGGTTTGGCATACATATATATCTACACACTTCTGAATGATGCCTGTGTTCTGGCCCTGTTACCTGTTCTGGTCCTGGTTATCTGGAATTTATTTTTTTTACAGCATGGCTGAATTATCTCTCGGCAGGAGAAAGCTTTATGAGAAGCCGGTCGAAGATTGTGGGATTAACTCCCATGGGACTTAGTGACTATGGTGAATCCTATCTGTTGCTCTATGTATGAGATACAGTTTTTGGACTTGCTTTTTCCTACAGAAGCAGAGACTAGGCCACACAAACTAGTCTTCTCTCAGAAAGACATGGGAAGTAGAAAAAAAAATGTTGTGACAGATGTTTGCAGATTCATTTGAGCTTCTAGGAGGCAGTCAAAGCTATTGAAATTATGAGTTTGGTAAGAAGTTTTTAAAGATCAAAGGTCAACCAATTCTTGATTGTGCAACTGAAATCTCAAGGATACAATATTAAAACTATTAAATGCCTATGTTAAATGATCTTGTAAACCCTTACATGAACTTAGTTCTCCTCTTAAACTGCAGGTTTTCCTTCAGAGTGAGGCTGTACTCAAAAGAAAGAGGAGAAATTTCATTTCTTTTACTGTAAAAGTGTATTTCATGTGGTGCTTTTTGTCTGCCTTCTCATGGTAGAAGTATCTTCTTTTGGAGTACAAACAGATCAACCCTAGTAAAAACTGTTAAACATCTGCATGCAGGAAGGCAAAAGCATGCTCTCTGACTTGTCTCTTCTTTTCATGGTGCTTTAAGCCTTTCTTGTTCTGTGAAGGAAAGGCATAAAACTGAGGTATTTTAGAAATTAATCATCAGGGAAGACAAAGAGTCGATGGGACCTTCAGCAGATAATGCCTGCAAGGTGACACTTTCAAAGGCAAGGATAAAGAACCCAAAGAAAGCCAAAACGGACTTGAACAACAGAGGAAAGGAGAAGGGAATTCCCAGAAAAGGGAGGGAAGAATTGGCAGACATTTCAAGCTGTTAAGTTAGGCTGCTGTGACTGCCCTGGATGAGTACAACTCAAGATGAATCACAGATACGTATTCATCTTAAATTGCGTAAGAATTTGGGAGTAGAGTAGACGACATTTGAGACAAGTCATCTCTGACCACGTTACAACCTAGCAGAGCACTGAGAATAGTGGTAAAAATATGACTGTGGTAAATGGAAGTCACAATGTCTGGGAATTGCTAGAACACAGAGAAAAAACTCAGGCAGTAGCCTCTCATTTCCTTTGACACGGAAGGCTGACTGTGAAGGACCATGAGCCATCAGAGCAGATCAGTACCAGCTGGGATCTTCCCTAGGCTGGATCAAACTGCTGATGTTGCAACTGCCACATGTCAGAGAATCTCCATGCTCCACTCACATTAGACAGAATGCAGGAAAGAATTACTGCTCTTATTCCTCATTTCAAGGGAAAC
>VYZR01040093.1:0-10538 GCA_013400675.1 Oxylabes madagascariensis | reverse complement strand
AAAAAAATATGACAAAAAGAGAAGACATTTCATGTGTCACTGAGGAGATGTCTCAAAAGGCATAACTCTGCCAGTCAGCACTTGAAGATCAGTATTCTATCACATAAAATGTGGCAGCATCTCTGTATGGACTACAGAGAACTAAATCACAACAATAATTGTTGGAAAAAAATCTGATCTGTTATCACTGTAAGCAATACTCTGGTTTCTGTAGCACATTCAATCATACTTTTCACTTTGGATATTAGAACATGAGCATTGACAAGTGTACAAGAAATGACTGCTCTCTCAGCTGGGCAAGATCTCTATAGACATAATGCAAGGGTTTTAACTTGTGCACATTTGCTTTTGAGCAAATTTTGTTTGAGGATGTGGTATGATGCAGCTGGGGGTTTGCTGTAGTAAGTTACACCTTTTGAAGAGGAGTTGTAAACCCTACAAGTGGTTTAGTGTAAGAAAGAAAATTCGGCTTTACAGGACTTGACAACACTGTCCGGTCAGGAAAGAAGAATTCTTCTGTAGTATACCCTCAGCAAGTTTGCCAACAACATCAAGCTGAATGGTATGAACAACATTCCCTGGAGGGAAGGGATAGCATCCTGAGGGACCTTGAGAGACTTGAGAGGTGAGTCTGTGTGAACCTCACGACATACAACAAGGCCAAAGTACAAGGTCCTGCACATGCGTTAAGGCAATTCCAAGGACAAATATAGGCTGGGAGGAGAACGGATTGAGGAGGTGGATGAGAGGCCGGACATGATCCGGCAAGGTGCACTTGCAGCCCAGAAAGCCAACTGTATCCTGGGCTGCATCAAAACCGTGGTCGGTAGGTCAAGGGACATGATTCAAACCCTCTATTGTGCTGTTGTGAGACCCCACCTGGAGTACTGTATCCAGCTTTGGGTCCTGCAACATAAGAAGGACATGGACCTCTTGGAATGAGTCTACAGGAGAGCCACAAAGATGATCAGAAGGATGGAGCACCTCTCCTATGAGGAACAGCTGAGAGCTGTTCAGTTTGGAGAAGAGAAGGCTCTGGGGAGACTTTTTTGTGTCCTTCCAGTACCTAAAAGGGGCCCTACAAGAAGGCTGGAGAGACTTTTTACAATGGGTTTATGGATGAAATTTTTTTATTGTGAGGGTGGTGAGGCACTGGAACAGGTTGCCCAGAGAAGCTGTGGCTGCCACGTCCCTGGAAGTGCTCAAGGCCAGGTGAATAGGGCCTTGAGTAACCTGGTGTAGTGGAAGGTGTCACCCATGGCAGGGGGTTGGAAGTAGGTGATCTTTAAGGTACTTTCCAACCCATTCCAAAACCATTCTATAATTCAATTCAACTCACACTTCACAGTTCATAAATTTTGCAGAAACACCACAAAGATTGAGGGAAACTGCTTTGGTGTTTGAAAGTATGAATTTACATTTTTGGTGTTTAAACAGGTTCTTGTGGTTACTTTTGGTTAAGCTACTAAGGTAAACTGAAGGTAATTACTGAAAAAAAAGAATGGAAAGATTGGAAGCTGAAGCTGTATTACAGCAGAAGCCCAAGTCCTTTGTAGAGAAAATCCTGAGGGAGCCAGTCTGTAGTCTTGGTTCAATGTTTTTGTTTTTGGGAAATTCTTTTCCCAGGAAACTTTTTGTAAACAAGACAAATGTTTTTGTAACTGTACCTATGTTTATCCATTCTTTCTCACAGGAGAGGTTTCTTGACGAACATCTGTTTTGACCAATGTGATTGAAGAGATTTGTCTTTGTTTCACAAATCAAATTGGTCTGTGTAAAATACTATATAAGAGAGTCACATCTCAAAAATAAAGGTTCACCTTTTCTAGCCTTGTGATCGAGAGTCTGTGCCGTTGTTTGATGCTCAATGACACCAGTCCCTTCAAAATGTTGCCCAGTGACAGTTCAAGAGCTAAACATAAGAAAACTTCTTTATTCTGATGCTAACTGAACATTGGTAGAGGTTGCCCAGAAGGGCTGTGGTGTCTCATATCCATACAGATATTCAAAGGGACATGGTCCTGGCAAGGCAACGTGCTCTGGCTGATCCTGCTTTGACAGGAAGGGTGGTCTAGATGATTTCTAGAGGTCCCTTCCAGCCTTGACCCTACTGTGATACTGTGCCACTCAAGAGAGAACCCAGGAGTAGGTACACCTTGCACTTTCACTGCAATTTCTGTGGGAGTAAGATTATTTGGAATGAGTGATATTAAGATACAGAGATAGTACCCATGGCACCTATAAATATGTATGCTGGGACAGTTAATATCTTTTATGTCTGCCCTGTGTTTGGGGAAGGGACCAACAGCGTAATATCACAACATTCCTAGGACTAAGAGTTAGAATCTGAAAAATTAAGAGATAATCATACAGCATGAATGAATACTTCCCAGTATGACTTAACCGCTGGGGAAAGAAAGATACAGTCTAGAATACTGTCTTTAAAAGGTTGTTCCAATTCACCATGTGATCTTTTTGCACTGTCAGAAAGACGGGAAAGCTGTAACAGGGAATTTTATGAGATGGATTATACTTTAATGAAACTGCTATAATTGCTACCCTTTGTTTGAGAAAAATGCTCAAGACAAGAAATTCCTTATATCTAAACTAGACCTGCCACCTAAACAAAGGCATATGCTATTACTGAAAAGACAGATACACAGAATAGTAGGGCTTTTCTAGATACTGCTCTGTGCAACATTGCATGCCTAGCAGAAATCCACAGACCAGAGAAATGGCTTGTATCTGCTGTGTTCAGAGAAACTGTACATTGCTCAGTACAGGACACTATTTGAGCCTTGTTTGTTTAACCTGACTTTATTCTCAATGTTCTCTAATATATTGCCAGGTGCACTTTTCTTGCTAGCCACGTGGACAAACTGAAGACAATCAAGTTAGGAAAACAACAAATCAGATTGTCCTGACTTCTATTCTTGAATTGATCCTTACTGGTTTCTGAGATTTGAAATCCTGTTCAATTAACTTTTTTACAGAACTGTGGTGCAAACACTGACTAGGGATTTAGACTTAAGGATTTAACTCTAAATTATTATTCTACTGTAGTAAGATCAATAGAAAAACTTGAGGTTTTTTCCTAATACAAAATTGTTCTAATCTCCAAAATGCAATTATTTTAGGACGGTATCAACATATCTACAACAACAGAGCCTGATAAATTACCTATCTGTCGCAGCTGAGCTTTTTTGGATGATCTCTGACAAACTTCACTATTTTGTAAATTTTTGTTGTAGACAGTTCCAAAAGACTTCCATCAGTTGTGGATTTGGTGCCCATCATAACAGATTATACTGTAGTTTAGCAAAATGGCCATCATTAGAAGTAAGTTCAAATTCTAGATACAATTTTCGAAAAGCCTCAGAATCAAAAACTGCTGGATCAAGCAATAATAACTGAATTCAAGAGCTCCAGATTGCTTTTTTATTATTAGTCCTAGCTTTCAGGATCCCTAAAAAGTCCCATGATTTACAAAACAGAGAGACCATTGAAGGATATCTTAACAATTGATATGCAAAGTATACTGGAGAATGTTGTCTCTGTCGCTTGTAGTAGTTTTCTGATTTTACTGCACATATTCTTGTATTATACTGTGTTTTTTCATATATCTTTAATGCATATTCTCTTATAGCTGGAAACTTTTTTGAGGTGGGACCACCTCATAAGACTATTCATAAGACTATTGCCTGCAGGAGCTTAACCCATCTCTGCAGCCTGCATTGATGGCTTTATGTCTCAGGTGATGTACATTAAGAGGAAGGGTGTCCACTCTCATCCTTTTCTCCCAAGAAGACACAGCAGTGATGCAGATCAATTTGCAACATAAACTCCCTGATTAAGTGTTGCCTATCTGCTCAAAGGAAAATACAGAAAGCCAGGTGGAACCATCCCAGAGACACAAATTTTATATATATGCTGGCAGTTGGACCAGTGAGCTTCCCAGCAGTCAGCTTATCTACACTGTTAGGAATATGAAAATATTTTAGCAATAAAGACCACTACCAAACAAAGTAGGTTTATTTTTCATTTATTCTGGATTCCCATATTCATTCAATTACTGCTTCACAATTTTTTGCTGCTCCAGTTCTAATTCCAAACGCAAATCTAATGAGAGGTTCTAACTCCACTCCCCAAACAATCACTTCTAAATATTAATGCCATTTTATCTTCTCTCTTACTTACTTGCTGCATTTAGGCACTTCCCTGGCTACCACTGCACTGAACAACAAATTTAAGCTTCCAGCTAAAAGGTCTGATACACATCAGTCCTGACAACTTTCATGAAATGGAGGTTTACTGCGTATCAGTCAGGATCTGATTTTAGCCCCTATAGTCATGAAAATAGCAGCAATTGTTATTCGGTCACAAATCCTGAGGCCACGAGGAGAAGATAATGTCCAGTTGGCCAGGAAACACTGTCCAGCTGGCCTTTTTACACAGCTCTAGCTCCCTTTTGTACCTTTGTATGAAAGAAAGATCACAGTATTTAACTAAATAAAATTACATAGATTTGATAACGTACAAAAGTTATTCCATTAATAGCTAACAATACAAAATATTTAAAATGGTACAAATTCTTCACTCCAGGTAGAAAATGTTTTTTGAGTGGACAACAATATACCAGCAACATAACATGGTGACAGTTCTTTATATCATTGGTCAAATCCTCTCTTCCCTTACAACACTAATATTCATAAACTACTAATAAAGTCATGTTAGGTTGTGAAATCTATTTCTGTATTCACAGCTTACTTTCATTTTGAAAGGATCCTCAGAAAGACTGTTCTTTTCTTTTTTTAATAGGAAGAAAGGAGCACAGTTTTACACCTTTTTCTTTATAAGAAGTGTTTCTAGTTCCTGTAATCAGCTTGTCAGTCTGTGGTTGCCAAATTTTCAAGGTAGATTCCTGATCATCAAGAATATTAATCAACTTGGGAGTTCCTGCAAAATTACGAGAATAATTTCACAGCTGAACCTAATTTTTCCACCCTCTTTTTTTTTTCTTCATGAAGCCACAAGAATTGGCCCATGGACCCCAAGATATATATACCATCAGTTGAAAATCACTCCTCCACAAAAAAAGTGGAAGCTTAAAACCCCAGTAATTTTGCTAACAGACTCAAAAGCATTGGGTGTCTTTGTATCTAGGTTTTCCTACAAGAAACATCAGGTCCAGAAGTAATATTAATTTAGAAGATATTGGCAGACCAATATCAAGTTAATGAAAGTCCAGGTGTCCTGTCAATTTCTAATAACAGCCCTTAACAAGTGAAGGACAATAGGGTGTTACTAAACTACCAAAAAATTCTGCACATTCATTATTTAATGAAAATTTTGCTATGCCATAGATTGATTTCTGATGTCACTCCAATAATTTAGATGACTTGCATCGTATGATTGTATGACTTCACATCACTCTAATATTTAATTAGAACCCTTACTGCCTTTTAATGCATATATATTTCATCTGCTAACAACATGAAAAGTATAATTCGGTAAGCACAGGAACCTCCTCTCTCTTCCTGAACACCGAACAATTTCTGTTCTACTGGTTTTGGCATTTTTGCCTACAGAAATCCTACAAGTTCTTCATCAACACCTTTACAGATAAGGCGGGACAAAGCAGTGACAGTACCTTAAACTATTTGTAAGGCAAGGAAAGCTTCCCAACAGAGGGATCCGTCTCAGCAGAGCAAGGCAAACTGCCCCGTTCCACCCAGGAGAGGGCACTCTTACACCTGGCCACGCAACCGGACATGGACACCTATAGGAGGAACGGGAAAGTTAAGATGACATCTTAAAACTCGGTCAACTTGCACGACCAGTTAGGTTTTTTTATGATAACGCTAATCACAAGTTGAATCATCCAGACACTGCCACAACAGGAACACAATACGACAGACAATAAACGGGCTAAATTTATTCTTAGTCGCCGAAATGTGCTGAATGATGTGCAGATAAAAAAGACGATTTCTGCATTTCTCTGTTAAAAGAGTCTGTTAAAGCTGGGCTCATAGAAAGAGAGCTGTACCTTTCGCGGAAAACGAAGGTTAAATTTTAAAATAACCTGGTTATATGAATATTAATTGTTGCCTTTTTAAAAAATAAAGCACTATTATAAATGAGCATACAAACATTTAAATGCAAAGTGCATATAATCTAATACTAACACAGCCTGTAAAGTTAACCCTTGTGTGATATCTCATGAAATAAATTAAAAAAAGAGAATTAAAAATGCTACAGGGTCAACCCCTGTTTCTAAAGAGATTGAAATCAATATACATACCTCTTAAGACAGCTTTCCTCTCCAATAAGTAATCCTCCAGCGACGAAGAGAGAAGATCAAGCCTGTCATTTTTGATTTTTCTAAACTAAAGAAGCCAAGATGAGGAGGTGGTAGTTTTGTTATGCAAGACATAAAACAGTAAAAAAAGAGGAATAGAATGCTGCACACTGCAAAGTTAATGTTTCAAAAAATCTCATTTTCCTCTAATCACAGGGGGTAATATCAATAATTCCAAGTTTTCTCTGAGTAATTTTACTAGAAAAATGTCCTATTGATATGAAAAGAATAAAATTAGGAAAATATGGAAATGAGAAAAAGATCACCAAGAATCTTAACTTGAAGAATGGAAAGTAAATTATACTCAGTGCTGTCATAAGCATCTTGGAGTCCCCAGGCAGTACACTGAGGCTGAGGGCATCCACAGTCTGAGAGAAAAGAACCATGCACATGGGGCTCCATTGGATGTACAGTGAGTCCAGTGCGCACAAACTTTGCATGAGCCATAGCCATTTTCCCATGAAAATGTGGGGAACTACTTCTTATCTATAGGTTGCATGATAGACAGTACTTCCCACATTACATGGGAAATGACAGAGTGTTTAGGATGTTTGGTTATCCTAGCATTGACCAATGAACATTGTTAGCCTTTCCATATTCACAGCTTGGGCTGAGGCCTTACAGCCACTGACCCTATCAACTTTCCTCCTGCAATAACCTTACATGGTTTGACCTTCAACCATATCTCTTGCTCCCACTCCCAGAAGTCTTTCAAAACAATATGCCAAGCATAATAAACAATGCATGGATACACAGAATTGTATCTCCCTCTATTAGTTGTGATCAACACCAATGGGCAAATGGCAAAAGCATAAACCAATCTGCAGCCAGTTTGTAAAAGCTGCTATTGAAAGAGTCGTTCAATAAAATGATGATAGGATCAATGAAAGAACTAGCTCCTGAAATCATTCATACTACAAATTTTTTAAATTCAAAAAAATGAGCTATGTTCAATGTACTACAGTTGTACATTTGGTGTACAGATTTTTCTAAGGGCAGAAGACTAATGAGAACTTAATTCAGGGCTTCATTATTAACATAACAAGTTTATTAGCGAGTCAGACATGGAAGTCACTGAAATCACACAAAGAGGATATGTTCTCAATTTTTGTCTAAGCATTATCTTTTTTAACAAAGCAAAAATAAAACAACAAACAAACAAACAAGCCCAACAACCCCCCAAAAACCAAACCAAACCCCAAAACACCTATTCAAAGTCTATGGTCCTGTTCTACCCTAAAACCCCGTAGAATCTTCTGTAAAATAGTAAACTATAACAAAGTATAAAAGAGTATAAAACATTTTATACCTCCTATATACTTCAAAGTATATAGGAGGTATAAAATGATACTCCCAGCATGCTGATTACATAAGGTACTGATTTTTATGTAGATTTTGATCCTGGCAAAACTCACCACTACTCTGTTCTACCAGCCAAAAACCCTTTCTATATATGTTTTTCAGCAAAGAGAAAATCAACACAGTATATGGTGAATATGAAACAGTTGTGAGGTAAGTGAAAAATGCCTATTTAAGGACAAGGGGAAGGAATGGGGTATGCCAAGGAAAAGAGATACAGTAATTCCTATTAATTTCATTTTTTCAGTAACAGACTCTGACATTTGTAATCCAAATGAGCACATGAAAATGAATCCAGGTACAAACCAGACAAAATCATTGCCCTTTACCATGGCTGTTACTGGATGTCTACTACCTATAACATAAAAGCATACTCACGGGAACACAAAGGATTTTGACACTTGATAAAGGTCATGTTTTCCATGCCATCCAGAGCAAAATCTGAATATTGGAAGCTGAGCTTCTTTCTGTGAGCTCTCTGAAAAGACATGAAGGATTTAACCAGGAGAGTTTATGTACTATCTTATTATTTTTGTCTGTGGTAATCATAGTTGCTCAGCATGCTAGAAACCTAACTTTCATCTAAGAAGCAAAAAAGAGTTATCGTCCTTTATTGGTAAGAGCCAAGGGCACAGAAAAGCCATGGCCTACCTCCTCAAAAGGAATTTAAGACTTACCAGTGGAACTCGGATGTCTAAATTATTCTGAAAATGAAGGTCCAAGATCACACTATTAAGTCACTAAAAAGAAACCAGGCCTACTGCAAAATGGTCCTTTTCATAAAGGTATTGAAATGTCAGCTTAAAAACCGGATTGTATAATACATTTTAAAGTGTTCATCTGAAAAAAAATTAATTTGATAAACAGATGCACATGATACAACATTTTTGCAGAAAAATGAACTTTTCCCAGTCAAATTACAGAGGAAGAGTAAACACATTGAACAGTATGCATCTGTATATGGTTGACAGATTTAAAAAATTTATTGATTTTTTTTGTTGCTTGAGCCTATACTTTATAGCGTATACAATAGTCAAAATGCTGTGTATACTAATAGAGATAAATGAACAGCACTTGCAGATAACAGCCCTACTGACATTTGTTGAGATAAATGTCTATGTTGTACATTGTCCTCCACTGCACCATTAAAAGGGGGCCCTATAAAATGATTCTGTAAACCTTAATGTCTTGAAAACCTCTACTTCCTGCATAAACAACAATTCAAAATCCAATCTCATGTTCTCCTCGGCAAATCTATGCTCTTCGATAACATACCTTATTTTATACACCTCAGGTTAGAAGTTACAGTTACTGTTACCCTACTTCAGATTTCAGAACAGAAGCGGCATCTGTGGGTGCCTGTGTTTGCTTCTGCAATAAAATGCCCATTAGACAGGGCTGACCTTTGCCTTTTACTCTACTTTTAAAACATTGTGGCAGAATCTGCGAAAATGAGCAGTTCCTTTCACTGTCCCCATTAAGTAACCTGCTTCTGGGCCTGCAAGTTGCACTGGTCCCGTGTGAGGAGGCACCAATGTCTCCAGGGGAAGGGGGGAAGAGGACGAGGAGCAGGTCTGGGAGAGAGGCGTGTAAGAAATAACACTTTTCTCTGCCGAGCATAATGGGGAAAACTATAGATGAGAACCGCTGTTATGGGCCCGGGTGAGCAGATTCTCAAGTTACGTGAGAGCCCCCTGGTTCTTTTTGCTCGGGGGCTTCACCAGCACACATACTAGCTGCTCCTTGAGCCAGCTGTTTCCTCAGCGACACCTCAGACATTTCTCCCGCTACGGCGGACCCGGCCCTGCCGTCCCAAGGGTGCTCCTTCACCCGTTCGCCCGCCCGGTGCCTCAGGGCTCGGCCCGCTGCGGGTACAGGGCCGGGCGGGAGCCATGACGACACAACGGCCTCAGCAGCGCTCCGGGGCCCGCCCGCGGCGGGGCTCTGCCCGAGGGGGAGCCTCCTCACGCTCTCGCCACGGACCCGCCCGGCCCGTGACAGGGCGAGCGGCTCGGGCAGGCGTCTCCCGGGACGGGCGGGTGAGCGGCCAGCGGGGCGAACCCCTGCGCCTCCACAGGTGGGCAGCGCACCCTTCCTTTGGGGCCAGCGGGGAGGAGGCGGCCCGGAGCGCACACGCCGCAGCTGCCCCATCGGCACCGTCCAGCCACGGCCCCCTCAGCCCCGCCGCCGCCGCCCCGGTGCCGCTCCGGCCGCGCTCCTGCGGCCCCTCCTGAGGAGCGGCGGCGGCCCTTTCGCGCATGCTCGGCGCGGGCGCCATTTTGGTAGGGCCGGGAGTTCTCCAGCGGAGCGGCGGTGGAGCTCGCTGGGCCCGGCGCGGAGGGGGCGAGGGGTGCCCGCTGCGGAGATGGCCAACATCGCGGTGCAGAGGATCAAGCGGGAGTTCAAGGAGGTGCTGAAGAGCGAAGAGGTCAGAGCCTCTCCCCCTGCGCGCCGCCGCCGCCACCCTCCCCCGTGCGAGCGTGGGCAGCAGGGGACGGTGCGGGCGCCCCGCCGGCCTTCGCGGGGACCCCGCACCCCCCTCGGCCCCACCTCCCCGTGCCGGAGGTGGGCCCGTCCCACGGCATCTGGGAGGGGAATGGCGATTCCTGGGGAGACGGGGCCCGCCGGCCGTTGGGAGGAGGAGGAGGGGGCCGCGGGAAGCGCGGCGGCAGGGCCCGAAGAGTCTGGGCGGGCCGGCCCCCGGCCGGGGCTCCCGGCGGTCGGTGCTCGGGAGCGCCGCCAGGCCGGAGGCCACGGGGCGGGGCGGGTGGGGCCGGGCTCGGCTCCGCGGGGACCCCCGGCACGCGTCCTCCCGCTCCCG
>VYZR01040092.1:30609-41168 GCA_013400675.1 Oxylabes madagascariensis | reverse complement strand
TTGAACTTTGGATTTAAACCCCTGCTTCACTTGCATTTAAATTATGTAAATATCAAACCCAAGCCCTGTGAAATCCAAAACAGAGAGCATCTAGCCATGGTTCAGGACAAAACAGGCTTGTCTTCTTCCTGTTACACATTTTTGAATGGGCGAGTGCAGGGCAAGTCTGGTATTTAAAGTCTTCTGCTGTTAAATATATTGCTACAGGGTGCTCTGCAACTCATTCCTGCCTCCAATTTTCTCTTGTACAACTTTCACTTTTTGGTGTCATTAATATTCATTCAGGAAACTGATGTCAAGTTACTATTAAGAAAGTGCAAAACCACCTTGTTGGTTTTTTTTTGCTAGAGATTTAAATCTATCAGAAGACGGCTGGACATGGCGAGTAATGTACCGAAGACACAGCCATGACAATAAAAATGTATCCCTGGCTAAGGGGAGGGATGTCAAGATATTTGTGTCAGCTGTTCCCTCCTGACACTACTGACTGGATAATCACTAGATTTTTTAGTTCATTAGCTCACAATTAATTGACAAATAGACAGGGTGGCTGGCAAACAGCAGTTGACACATTTGAAGGGACACAACTCCAGGATAAAAGTCAGTCTCTGGTAATTTCTTTCAGGAGAAAACACTCTTTTTTGTCACTATTATAATGTAACATAGATATAAAAGCACCAAATCTCAAGTTCCAAATGGAGTCTATGCAATGAAGAACAGAGAAACCCAGCTTCCTGCCGTGACCACAAACACAAGTTCCCCGTGCCATAAGAATGGTTTAAACTGTGCCCACAAACCATATCTTGGCAGGGTGGACAGGTAGGTCTGGTCTACATTTAAGACATGCTAAAATACTTATGGCTATACAGGAATTAATTTTTTTCCATGCTTGCAAAAGCCCTAGGAAAAAAATAGTTACACTGGCCCAAAAAAAAAAAAGAGAGAGATGTAGAGAAACAGAAAAGCAGACAGATGTTCTGGGGCAACCAACTTAAACTGGGTGCAAATGATGCTTCCAAGAGACTGCAAATATAACTCGTCCTCTCTCTGAGTTTGTAAAGACAAAATTACCCATTTTAAGTACAGAGCTGAAGGAAACTATGCTCGTAATAAATGGGACACACTAAAAGGTGATGTCTCCTTCCCAAATTGTAGCACAGGCAACAAAATCTTATGGGGGTAAAAAAAATCCAAAGTTAAATACACCCTCAATTTGAGGACAAAGAAATCAAGTCAATACAGAAATCAGCACGCAACAAAAATGTGATTACAGTCAGCAAATCAAGTACAGGAAAAATGAACCATGACGAAAATAACTGAGTACTAGGTGGAACAGCAGCGCACAATACCCAATAAAATCCCCACAGACTATCCAAAGCCATTAGGGAGGACAAACCTCATCTCTTGCTCATTTTGCTTGAATAAAGTACATAAAATCATATGCTTTAATTCCTTGAAACAAATGTAAAAGAGTGTAAAGAAAAACCATTGCCATGCAGAATAGGGCACTTGGATTTCTGAATTCAAAATCCACGACACATTTTTAAAAGAGCTTACTTTTTCTCAAAATACCAAGTGTTTTTCTTCACTCCCCCCAAATGCAGGTAATTTTCTTCCCAATTTTCACCTTTGCACTGTTGAACATAATGGGACTAATAATACATGATGCACAAATAAGTTATAATGCTCCATGCAAGTTATTAGCAGTGAGATGCTGAATGTGTGATAAATCTAGACCTGAAAGTGAAATATAGCTCCTAATTAAAAATCAATTATTAAAAACAGTAAAGAATGAAAATGAAAAAAAGGCTCACTCACCAAACTCACAATGAAATCCTGGAAACTTCAGAGTTATGTGAAAAGCAGAAAGAAACCTTCAACATCTATATTTAACTAAAGACTCCATTGTGGGTTTCTTGATTTTATGATTAAACAGTTCTGTGAAAAACTGTTTCTGGTATCTTTTGTGCTTTTATCTCTTCCTTCCAAATGGTCATGAAAACGAACAGACGGCATTTAAATGGGGAATGCCAGAACAAACCATTGCTCTGGCTCTGGGAAATCAAAGTACAGGGATGCCCTGAGGTGGCTCCGAGGTGATGCAGGGATGGCAAGCAGCCACCCAAAACCCCCAGACCCTGAACCCGCAGGCAAGTGCACAGTGTTCACCCACAATGTTGCCCATTGGGTTTCTTAGCAGGTCTCTCCCAGAAAATGGTTTTAACACCCAGAGAAAGTAATTTGCAAGCATCAGATCGGGATGTGCAAATAACTGTTTCCAATTAATTTGGGTTTAGTTGTGAAAAGATCTCAAACACGGAACAGCTCAAAAGCAGCTCAAACTCACACCACCTGTTGCATAAGCTTGGACAAGCGGAAATTTCCAGTTTTCATTTTCTGTAAAACTAAGACATGTATTCATACCTCCAGCAGTGACAGAGAGATTAAATTAACGAGCACCACCGAGGAGATCTGAATCCCATTATTGGAGAAACTACACTGGTATTATGCATTATCATAAATATTCAGCATCTGCAATCAAAAGAAGGCTTTGGTGTTTACGTATATAATAAAGTTTTAATAATTCACTATCAATATTTCACGCAGCGTGCTACCGTCACTTTCTTCTGGATAAAAGAAAAAATACACCCAGAATTTAAAATCCACAACCATTCCACTGGGAATGGAAGTGCCTGTGGAGAGTACCGAGCTATTCTCCCAAAAGCCAGGGGCTCCATCTGCCTCTGGCTGGCCAGGGCTGCCTCCATCTTGCGCACCCCTGAGCAGGTCCGGCCTGCAGACCCCACACACTCTGCCCTTCTCCAAAACATGCACCCCGTGGCGCCTGTCCAAAATCTAGAGTACTACGGCAATGAAATTCTCAGGATTTTTATTCAGGAAACTTGGAAACCCCAAGCAAGTCTGCTCTGAGGACATCAGCTGCCCTACCCGTGGGCGGCTGACGGCACTTCCACAAATGCAGCCCCTCAGCCATGAGCAGTCACCCTCTAAGCCATAAAACTGTCAGATTTGGTACTTTATGTACCAAAATATTTGGTGTTTTACCTGTACCACGAGCAGGAGGGTGCATTGTTATCCTTCCACCAGAGATCAAAGGATGTGGGATCGGGGTTCTGGCCACGGGGGCTGCAGCAGCCTGTGCCTGGAGGAACCCACTGCGAGCCCAAAGCCAACCCCCACAGCAGCTTCCCCACAGCCCCGGAGACACAGATTTTTTAAATTGCAGTAAAAGCCCCAAAAGATGTCAGGACAGCAGGAGAGAGGGAGGAAGGGAGAAAAGGAGGGAGGGAGGGAAAAGATGAGGAGAAGGGGCAGCAGCGGCTTGGGCTGCCAACACCTCAGCCTGCCATGAGGGGAGAGAACGCATTTTTAATGGCCACTTTTAACAGACAAAATACAGGGAAAATCCCAACTTGACCCACAGCACAGGCTCATCTCATCTGCTGCAAAGGGAGAGCCACATTATCAAGGGCCACACTGAACAGACATCAACTTCTGAAGTACAGTCCAGCTGAATAAATAACACAGAAAGTTAATAGCCAAATCCTTTCAGCAGCAGCAGCGCTCTGGGAACCTGATTGGAATTTGAACATTTGCATTGATTTATTTTTTTTTTTTTGGATGTTACCAGCTGGGAACAAGTGCGGGACAGGAGGTACAGGAACAGCTAGCGAAGGATTACCTCCTAAAGGATTATCTTTTAAACAAAGAAAAATTTGGTATACTGCAAACAACTAACTCAAATCAAAAGAAACAGATTAATCCAACAGGATTAACAGGTAAGGCTGCCCTGTACTTTAATGTCCAGACACACAGCTGAGGAACGTGAATGGTTTTATTTAGATGATTTTATTTAGCAGTCAAGCACCTTTTCATACGCCAAAATAAGAGCTGTTTGTTCAGTTAAAACAAAAGCTTTGATGACTTATCCTGCAGCCTCACAAGCAACAGATATCTCCTGTCTTTTTACAGGGCTCTTTCCTTTACCCTTACATATGTAAGCTCTGATCACAGAGTTCTTTTAACTCCCACCAGGAAGGAAGATGAGTTGCTGCCTGTACTGCCCCTGCGCTATGAAATTTCCAGAACTGAGCTCTCTTCCTTCCCTCTGGCTGGCAGGGAAAGTCACTGAAAACTGAGATCAAGCTCTTTATGGGTTTGTCTTTCCTGAGTTGTTACTACTCATGTAGATTTTACGATCACGGTACAACAGTAACAAAAAGTAAAATAGCATCCATCTACTAAAATAAAACAGCATCCATGTATTTGGAAGCAACACAATGATTGGTACTTGAGCATCCCTGCCTTACCAATAGACACGTTAGCAGTGCCTCTGACCTGTACCAAAGATTTGTATTGGAATCTACTTGACTATTCTGGCAAACAGAGTAAAGTAAGCAACCAAGTTTAAACCATTAAAAAAATTTAAAAAAAAATTAAAAAAAAAAAAGTACAAAGATAAAGCCCCACTCATTTACTAAAATTACAATTTACTGTATTTTAATGTTTCAACATTTCTGTTGAAATTGTTTATTAATCATACATTTGAGATTCCCCTGTAGGCTTTAAAAAGCCTGAAGACTTAAAAACACAACATAAGCATAAGGCAGTTCAGCAGTTCCTTTATGTTTTAGTCAGCCTCATGTATGTGTCAGCCTCTACTCTGACCCAGAGGTGAAACCCAATTCAGCAGCAGTTGCAAACCTTACCTTTTGATGATAGGGAACATTATCGACTTTGGTGAAGTTTTTCATCTAATAAATTTATATTTCCAAGTTTTGAACTTATATTCTTTTATAACCAACTAACCTCTGCATTGGTCCAGCATATATTTCAAGTTTGTTTAAGAATGAATTAAGAATTAAGCAAAGACTCACCTCCTCCACCTCCAAGAAGGCTGGAATTAGCTGTAAGAAAAGCAAAAAGGAAATTGTTAGCATTGAGCTTCCTAAATATACGTGGAACCAAAACAGAAGATGTATCACAAGAGGTTTTCCATTGTTTCAGTAACTTTGCTACTCTTCCCTTACCCAAAAACATTTAATGCAAAAACAATCACTTATTGTAAATTGCAATTACAATCTTTACCTTTGCAGTATTTTGAAAATGGAAGTTCATAAACAAAACAATAATACAATTACTAAAGCTAATGCACTGAATAGGTTATGAAATTACAACCCTGCATTTATAATTCCATAAACCGTATTCCTTTGTGATTACCAAATTAATTTAAAATTTTGATTGCAGAGAAACTTAAATAGACTTTGATGCAACTTCTGATTACCTCTCCTTGTTTTCTATGCCATGGGACCTTTGGGGATGACGATGAGAAATCCTGGCTCCATTGATGTAAAAGGGTTTGAGGAACTGAGCTGGGATTTCCCCCAGCAGGCTGAATTGACTCAGCACTGTAACCATCCAGCTACCCAGGCCAGAAGTTGATAAATCACTTATGGAAAGCAATTTTCAGAGCACAGCGATACAAGATGGTCCTTCAAATTAAGCTAGCACAACTGGAGTCATGCCAAATATTTTCCTTTCACTGCCTAGGCAGAAACAGAAGGAATGCCTAAGCTTCTAAACCTGCCCTTTAGATGTGTGGGAAACAAATCCTTGTTGCATCAGAATTTATTTAAAACAAAGTAAGAGCATAAAGGAGAGACACAGGTATTGTTTCCTGATGAGTAAGGAACAGATACCTCAAATCATGCCCCGCTCCAGGACAAGGGTATATAGCAAGATACACAGAAAAAATGAGGTATTTTCTATATGTTATTGTTTATATCATTTTCCTCTGCTTCTTCCATAGAATTCAGTAAACAGCAAACTCCCTGCTGTTGGGTTTCTTTCATCACTTTCTTGAGACTTTTACATAAAATGACAATTATCTTTGTTTTCTTCTTTATCAGACATTCTACAAACACCTTTGACTTAATATCCATTTCCAGCTCAAACACTTGCAGCCAGCTTTCCCTGACACTTCAGTAAAACTGCCTCCCTCAGAAAGCCAGGTTTTCCATCACAGCCAAGATCTGTGTTCAAAAGCACCTCTACATTACTCATTCTACATTAGTCAAAATGCAATGTTCTTTAAAGAAAAAAAAAATGCAGCTTTATATCCTGCACAGCTGACCATATCAAATCAAAGCAAACTAATTAACTACTCATCCTAGGATTAGTTGTCCTACAGTCACTGAGTCACAAGACCTAGAGAGGTGTTTTTGTGCATTTTTCTCATCCAAGACTGGTTCTAGTACCCTGGAACATCAGATGAAGGAAAATGGGACAAAAAAAAATCTTTTTTTCTGAAGCAAAGTGATTTGCAGCCATTTTCAAAGAAGTGCTTGTTTGGGGACACAGAAAGGTTGGAGCAACAGACACAAAATGGAAAACTTTAAAAAACAACAACACAATTATTTGTAAGTGATGAAACAACTCTTGGCTATCCTCTCTAAAGTGCTAGCAGGGAACAAATACTGCCATGGATATACTGCCTTTGACAAAGATATAATGATGGTAATAATAAATGTGTGCAGACATGTTGCAAAGAACGTCAATCTTGCTACATTCACCTATTCTTGCCCTGACTGAAATTCACTATTTAACAAAGAAACAAATAAAACCAGCCTCACGTATTTTTACAGCTGCTTCCAAAGACCTCCTGTAACAGGTAACATCACTTTCCCTGCAGTAAAAAAGCACTTATCTGCTACAGAAATCAGCAGAGTTCTTATCAGAAGAAACTAAAAGGAACCAAGTGTCATCTACTGCCTGCTATTCCAGCTTATTTTTTTAGCACTGTAGAATACACCTACAATTAAACTATTCTAATCCTTATATGAGTCACGTTCTAGGAGTTCAGTTATTATGTTTGAGAGACTGGAGACACACAGCTAAAACCTGTTACCAAAGTTTCCACTACTAAAAAAGTTTCTTTGGATACCCAGCCAACATCCCCATTCCAAACTTTCATTCAGTGGCTTCTCAGAGAATTATGTTTCTCTCATTAAGCTTTCCTGACAATGTTCATCTTTCCAATACTTTCCAAAAACTTCTTAATAACATATAGGTCAGCACCACATCCTTCTCTATAGAAACAGTAAAAACAGTTCAAATGGATTTTTGGCTGCAATGCATCTACTACAGCTATTGAAAATGCAGTAATAACTCACAGGCACTGGTTTTTTTTTAAATTTTGCTTGCATAATAGAAGGAAAATCAAACCATTTTCTTATGATTCCAGGAAAGAACAAGACTGATTTATATTTACAGTTTCTTTTCTAGAAAGATAATGTGTCAAAAAGCAAGGATTTTTTTATTTTCAGATTTTTCAGATTCTCCCTGAAAGGTTCAATAAAACACACGTCTCTTTCCATATTTGGGAAAGTCCTACTATTACAGAAGTAACTTGTCACTTAGCACCTAATGAATCTTCTCCCACCCAGAGGTCAGCACAGCCCCAGGGCTGCAATCACATCGTGTTCTGCTGGAGCAAGCACGGCCTCTCCTCTCAGCCCCTCTGTGTCCATCTGCTGCTGCACTTTGGACATCAGCGCTCCCAAACCATCACATCTTGGAAAACACTTTGGAGGCTAGTCCTGCTGTAGAGGTTCAGATCTGGGGAGCTGCATGAGCAACCAGCAGAAAGTCTCAGGAAGCTTTCAGCCTCCAAACTTGACAGGGTCGGAATCGCCCCGCAGGTTCCACCGCTGCAACTCCTCTACCTCGGGGCATGGCCAGCCTTAGGTGGAACACAATCACTCNCTTGAAGGTCCCTTCCAAGCCAAATCACTCAATGATTCCATGATTTTATGACTGCAGATTGTAAATCCATCTTGGCTAACCCCTTGTCCTTATTTCTCTTTTCCAGAGCTGCACAAGAGTCTTGAGGTACAGGAGACTTGGGGTGGGAGGAAATAGGAAGACTGAATTGCTACCAAGTTACCAAGGCAAAGAAAAATAAAAGAAAGCAAACGAGAGTAAGCGGGTCTCCAAAGAAATGTGAGTAAAGGCTTCTTGCACCTCATTTCAGTCCCCTATCACCCTTTCAGTGTGACCTGCCCAAACTCTCTGAAATTGCCTCCTTAAAAACTACAGTCCACAACAGATTCCTGGCCATTAACCCTTAAAATATACTCACAATACAAACCTGAAACATTATTTTAATACATACACAGAGTGGTCAGGCAGCCAGCAGACTACGGACGGCCGTGCCAGACTGAAATACAAGACACGTTGATAGAGCCCCATGCAAAACATCATTGGTGATGGCCCTCAAGAGGCAACAGAGGTGAGAGTTCATTTAATCTTAAATATTTTTGCCTACACCAGTAACATAGGCTTCAATTAAAAAAGAGAGGAAAAAAAGGAAAAAAAAAAAGCACCATATCTGGGGACCAGTTCCTGTGGTGTCCTTTAAATAGTGGCTTCACAATGACAGAAAGTTACAGCTGTAGAGATGCCATCACCACTACTTTAAAAGGAGACCCGAATGCTGCATTCTGAGAGATAGATCTCATCTGCACAATCTGCCTCAGTACAGTGAACAGAAATACATCCAGAAGTGTTAAGATGGCTTTCAGCCCTTCAGCTCTGGGTTCCTTTTTCATAGGGACATTTGAACCATTAGCAGGAAAAGTGTTTCTACAAAGTTCAGCCACATCTCTAAGAAAAAATTCACTCTAAAAAAATCACTTCAACAAAAAACCAGTATCTAAACGCTAAGGATAACAATTTAGCCCTTAATGAGATGTTTACAGCCCAGGATTCAAACAGAAATCCAGTACTTCAAATGACTTAAAACCTCAATGGACTAGATATATATGCTTTTAACCAGCACCAGGATAGCTCTAGTAAAGAAACCCAGTGAACTGCATTCTCAGGGTCTGCTGTACCCTGAGAACTCAACTCTTGCTTTAAGAGATGAAATTCTTTGCAAAAAACTAGTGCGGAGAGAGAAGGGAAAAAAGGAAAGAAAGTAAAAGACCTGGAAGGAAAGAATTTAAAGTAGGCTTAGTTGCTCATTATGGAACACCCACAATGAAAGCTCAGGTTACTGAAATGTACAAATTTTAATAATGAATATACCACACATTTAAAAAATAAGAACTAGACATCAATGTTTTAAATCTCAGCCTTCTTAATAAGTTATGTTGTATCACTTTCCAACACTTTTTTGACTGAAGAAGCAGACCAGAAACTCTGGTGTGGTATTAATATTTTCATCACTGCTCTCTTTACAACAACATTCTTGCCAAACAGTGAAGGTATTTGAAATTCTGAGGAAAGCAAATGAATGCTGAAGAAGTTCACCTCGAACGAAACTGAAAATCTTCCTGCCCTGCCAGCCAGAACATACAAAAAGTGAAGAAGGATGTATGTATGGGTTGGTTAAACAGGTATTTGCAGGCACAGAATTATTTTTTCTGCTGTCAATTCTGAGGAATTTAGAGAATAGGGAAGATGTGAATAGCAATTTTTGTGATGTCTCTGGAGATAACACACTTTTAGCTTTGTTAAAAACATAGGTGAATAACTGGTTACTTTTTGTTGGCATATACTCATCTGACAACAATTTAAGAACATAAATTCTTCTGGGAGCATGTCTTTGTCAAGTATTAATGGCACTAGTAACTTAAATTGACATCTATGTCATGCAGCCATGCATCTGTCAGTATAATAAAAATATACTTTTAAAAGATTAGTTGATACTGTCTGACTTTGGCAGCAGATGTTTGAGCTTATTTTGATGTAAAAAAGATTGAATATTTTTGTCAATACTTTCTAATTGTGAAATTTATTCAAGGAGACATCTTTATAACTGGCAGTATTGTAAGATGCAAGACATTCTATTGCCTCAGACACCATTTTTATTCATCAATAAAACATCATAAGAGGCAGCTGGTGAGCAGAGTAACAGTAATTTATGGAACGGGAAGCTACATTTCTTCTACGTGTTTTGTGAGACATCCTTACCTGTCACTGCATTTCGTTTCATCTTCTCTCCAGAAACCAGAGAGAACAAAGAGGAGTGAGATAACAGCTGCACCTTGTACATCCAAACATTTTTAGCGAGAGATGTGTTTGGGCGCCTTAAAGTAAAAAGCTTTAGGCTTAAAGAGCGTGAAAGTCATTTTGCAGCAGGTATAGTAAATAAAGCAGTCACCACTCTACTTAAAATGCTTCCCTCCATACTAAGCCACAGCATTCAGGACAGGTAAAATGACATTATAACAACAGACTGGGCCAAATTGGCAAACTTATGTCAGTGGCTAATGATGCAAAGCAAAGACTACTGGAAATTAGAAAATTGCTAGGCCTACAAAGAAAGATTGACTTAAAACATTTATGTAACCATACCCCAGAAACAGCTCCNACACCAACCCACACCAAACCAAAAAAACTAATAGAAAAAACTAATGGAAGGCTTTGAGCAATTAGAAGCACAGGTTTTGTATTTGGAACCAATAAAATGGCTTTGGGGCTCACTTCTCACAACCTCTGATTTTCTCTTCCCCACTCACCAATTCTGTACAGAG
>VYZR01040092.1:0-21322 GCA_013400675.1 Oxylabes madagascariensis | reverse complement strand
AAAAAAAAAAATAAAAAAGCCAAGAAACAACCACAAGAAAGCACACAAAGGCAAGACCATAAAGTAAGATTTGCAAAAACTCTGTCTCCTTTTTTTTCCCCCAGAAGATACACCAATGTAGCTATACTTTAAATTCACATTATGCATTTTAAGTACATCTTTATGAAGTTTCTTAGAAGAACTATGGTTATAAAAGCTGCAACAGGTCCTACAAGAAACGGCACAAAAATCAATTGTACGTGTTAGTGGGGAATACCCCCACCTTCAGCATGAGCCCCTTCCCTGTAACAAACTGATGAAGACTCCACACAAACTGCATCTCACACAGCAGGATCAGACAACTGCTAAAAAGGCAACTGCAGGATGTGTTCCACCATCACTAGTTAAAAATTAATCTTTAAAAGAATAAAATTGTATTTGCTTGAGGCATCTAAGATAGTTCTTTAAAATGAAGAAAAAGAAGCTGAATTGGAATTAAAACAGTCCACACTAATTTACAGGATATTAACATTTACTCTGTCACTGCCATTTCATTGAAGCTGAGATTTGGAGTGTATAATGTCTGTGGAACAAAACAGCCTTTCATAAAGACAAATTCACCTACTGGTGGGCCCAAAGGATCCTTGAGAGGAATGAATGCACTTAACCTGCATTTCCTAGAGGAAATGCATTCTAGAGGACGTCCTTTTGGAGGTCTGAGTCCCTTTCACGTAACCTACAAAGCACCCATGGGATCCAGCCAAAGCTTGGAGCTGCATGGAAAGCCCTCATGCCACAACTGTCACGAGGGTCACCACTGACTAAACAGCCAGGCTTAAAAAGATTAAACTCCCTAATCTGAGAAATACCGTTGAAGCAGAAGACCGGATAAGTCCTAAGCATAGTTTCAGAAAACAAATCTTGCAGCTCAGCAATTCCACTTTTTAAGGTAAGGGATGTTACGACAGCTCCACAGTGAATTCATATTTAAATAGAACTAAGTCCCCTCTTGCATCCTCCAAAACATCCATCACTGTAACTTCAGCTTTTTCATAATTTAAATGAATAATCTTCAGCTCCTAAGTACATCTTTCGTCTGTTTTGACAGACATACCTCTTTGCAGTTACTGTTGGAAGGTACCAGAAGCCCCAGTATCAGATGCTCTGACCTCCCCCCTCCAGCCAGTTATTCATGCTGTCAGCCAACCTGACACGGGTCTCTGTGCCCAGCCCAGCCCAGCCCAGCCCAGCTAAACCCAGCCCAGCCCAGCAATGCCAGCACAGATCTGCTGTGCTGCAGCACTTTTTGGGAATCCAGGCTTCCAGCTAGGCTTTTGGCTCCGCAGCAAGGGAGCTTTTTTGCTTTTTCTCTTTAGAGCAAAGGACATGTTTGAACAACCTTTCCACACACAGATGTCCCCATGCCCGCAGTGGGCCCAATTTAACCCGCTACAAGAGAGAACTGTAGGACTATTCTTGAGAAGAAAAAAGTTCTATGTATCTTTATGTCAAAGCTGGTTCATTTGAGCATTTTGCTTATTTATTTAGGGGGAGTCTGTGTGATTCCTGCGCAGGGCCAGCAGCTGGACTTTGATGATCCTTGTGGGTCCCTTCCAACTCAGAATATTCTATGATTCCATGCATTCTAGCTGTACTAGTTAATTTTAAATCCATGCATAATTTCTGCCTTGGAACTTTTGACCTATACCAAGCCCTGAGATCTAGTGAAGGGGGGAAAAAACCCACAACCCTGAAAAGGCTCAATTCTCCGCTTTCCCAAGTCTATCCAGCTCCTCAGTCACAAAGCGCTCTTCTAGCCAGTAAAAGAAAAGGAGTGTAGGAAGAGCAGCAATGTTCGGATACTGTTGCCATGGTGTAAGAGTATTATTCCATGCAGGAACTTTCCCTACGTTTGTCATCAAAATCATATTCAACAGGTAAAGGCGAAGTCCAGGCACGGGAGGCATCAGACCCTGACAGCCTGCAGCCTCGAGTTGGTTGATAAAGACCCAGCCAGCTGGAACTGAACCGTGCATTACTTCTCAAGGGAATTGATAAAATGGTAAACTTTGTAATATTTGAAACCAGCAATATTAATAAAAACACCTTTTACCAATATTAATGAAGATGCTTGGTTACATGCATTAAGAATGCTTTATTAACATCATCTATTTAATAATGGACTACCACCATTTATGAATAGCACTGAATTCACATGTGAAAGAATTAGGCTAAAAATATGCAGTGAAAAAGGATGACATGTTCCACTTTAACACACTGTTTAAAAAACTCACCAGAAGGAACAAAATCCATGAGGAAAGATGCAAGACATTGTTTATTCATGGACAATCTTAAAGTCTGAAAACTATAAGAAAACTTGCTGCATCCCAAGGAAATCTTTTTAAAAACTATCATCTTTCATTCTGTTACACAAGAAATACGTTGAGAATTTACTCAGCTGCAGTTAAAGAAGTGGTAACTATGAATTCGGTATAGTATTATCTACTTAATAATTCCATGAAACTGAAAAAAATATTAATTTCTTTTGGTGAAAAAGAAAACTACTAAAACATATAGCAGCTTTAAAAACTTGCAGGAACACATATTTTTCCTCTGATGTTCCTTTCTTCTTTCTTTCATTTTATTCTTTTTATTAATGGCTACATAGGTATCTCCAGAACATCGGGTTGAGATACTTTTATTACGATTCAACCGCCTAATGATTTTACTTCCCATGATTTACACTTGGAAGGATGTAATAGCAAATACATGTAATGAGAAAAAATGTTTGCTAAACCGACCAACTGCAACTAATGCTGCTGAAACCACACGGGCAGAAAGCAAATTGGGAATTGGTAAATGACAGTGTTTGGGAGATTAGATTTCACAGGATGTTCACAAATAATAATTTCCATAATGTGCTGCTCCCCTCGGTTCCCCAGGTAGCCATCAGTCTTTCTAGAAAGCAAGCTGGATGTAGTAGCCCCTGAACTTCCCATCCTGTGGAGCAAAATCCCTCTTTCCACTGACTGTATGAGGGATCCAGTCAGCTTCAGACCTCCAGGCATCCTCAGGGCTGGAAATCTGCACTCTGAAGAAGATTAAGAGACAGCTGGGAGCAATTTTCAAAATCTCGAAGCACAAGAGGCTCCGGTGGTTTGGGAGCAGATCAAGGTGTCCACTTTGGTACGATAAAGTGCAACAACACAGAAGGGAAGCCCAGGCTCTCACCCACAGTACCATGCACACAAATGCAGGGTCAGAACTGCAGTGAGCCCTTGGCAGAAGCACACAGCAGGCACAGGGCGAGGATTCCAGCACTCAGCATGCTGTCACAAGTGGAAATGCATCAGAGACCCACTCCGACCACGTCTGCCCCCACGAACACAAGTTCAAGTCAGCCTGTATGAACACAAAGTTAGCAGCTGTACTTTCACACTGCTCATGACAACTTTCTGTCCTCTCCAAGGGATTGTCTTCTACAACCATTTCACCCTTCCACGACTGCAGTTATGTTTAAATAAAGACAGTCGCCAAAAAATCCACAACTTGGAGTATTTAACTGAAAGCAACCCTTTGGGAACTGCTACCTCTGAGCAAAGAAATAATCTTGAGCCCAAATGAGGCATTGTTATCAGGGACAATAAGCACTGTTTGTCCACGATTTTCTATCAGAGACAAAGATCTTGTCTCCACAATTTTCTTTCATCTTGTCTCAGCTGTAATATCTCTGATATCCCACTCATGGCTTCCCTCTTTCTTGACCTAATCCCTACATTTCTCCCCTTTCCAAGGCCGTACATACGACATTTTCTCACAATCACGTTGCCTACAGGTACTTCTCCTTTCTTTGGTTCCTCTCTCAGCTGCTCTCTACCTCCCCAGGTTTGTGCTGCCCAACCAGTTTATTTTTCTACCCCCCTCTGACCCCCCTTGCTGCTCTCCTGAGCTGCCCTCTGCCCATTTGCTAACCAGCTTTCCACTGCCAGATGACATTTTGCCTTTCAGTTTCGGCGCGTGCAGTTTCCAGTAACCGGATTAAAGGGACTTAAATTAGAAAGAAGGCAAATATGTAAACAAGCAGCTATGAGATGTAAGTGCCCAATGCAGGTTTCATTCAAGCACCATGCATGTTTGAGCAAGCAACCCTGTTGTTTAATTCCCCCAATAAATATTGCCTGAAACTTCCCTTATTTTCTGTCTTTCAGGGTCATCCTTCAATAAAGACACCTCAACACACTCCTGGGCAAGTCAAGAAAAAATTCAGATTCAAATTAATTTATCAGGGCTTTCTCTTGAGAGGGAATGCAGCTGCTAACTGCAAAACCTTATCTGAGAGCCTGGGAGTTAAAAGGTCACAGGAGACTAGGTGTAGCTGATTGAAGAATAGCCATTATCTTTTCCTATGCATTATGGTAAGCTTTTCCTATCAAAATCAAAGCTCTTAAGAGTATTTTACTGGGCACCATATTGATCATTTAAAATTTGCCCCGTGGAGTCTTATAAACGTTGGCAATATAATTATGGAACTGCAAACAGAGATGTGTTGTGGAATCATACTATTTATCGAAAAACAAGTAAGTAAGACATAAATGTATATCTACACTCTTAAGATCAGATATTAAAGCATTTTTCAACAGCAACTCAGATGTATAAGCAAAAAGTTTCACTTACCAAGACTCATCACAAATATTGAATTATTAAACAAACAACCTAAATTGGATATTGAATACCAAGCATTACCACGATGTGGAAAAAACCCTTGCTTCCCTTGAGACTGGACAATTTAATCAGCCTACAGGAAAGAAATACTGGAAAAGTTAAATTTAGTGCTCAGTGAGTACTATTTTAACCTCCCTGTTTCAGCAAGATTCAAGATTTGTCTCAGAAGAGTTATCTGTTCTGAAATTAACTTTACTCTCCCCATCCTTTCTCCTATTTGTTTATGCAATTAACAACAAATAAAGCTGCAAAATCCCATATCGAAATTACATTTCCACTGGAGTAGATCAAACAACAACCCTCCTCCCGTCATTAACTGAAAACTAACTTCTAGATTAAACCCCCAAGTTTTTTTCCTTATGACCATTTGTCTTGATTTTTATCCCGTATTTTCACGATGGAATGCCGATGGCAACTTTTAGGTTCTAGCCACAGAAGCAGACAGTAGAAACCAGAATTAACGACAGAATTGGAGGCTTTACTCCATAAATTCCCCTGCCAGAGTCCTGCCACCTGCTCTACAGGAACTCCTCGGGGTGAAGTTGTGCTCTGTACCTCCGTGCGGTTCAGATTTTAAGTGATGTTTAAACTGGAAGTTTAACACCGTAATACATCATCTGGAAAGCAGAGACCGAGCAGTTATATTTGAAAAATAATTCCATCTAACAGTCCTCAAGTGGGAAGGTAGAGAAAACACAGAGCACCTAACAGTGCAGATCAAACCCTGCAGAAAATGGCATGTGCATGTTTAGCTCCAGGGAGGACCAGGGTCTCTTCAGCCACTCTAAACTACCTCCAGAGGCCACAGCAGATCTGGTGCATTGGTGTCAGTAGAGCTTGGATACCCATGGGCCCAGAAGCTCTTCTGAAGTAAAACATGAGCAGGTCTTACTAAGAGGAGCTTACAAATTGGGATTATGGGAGAAGCTGTCTGTCTTGAAAAGGAAGTGCTCAGGAGGGTCAGTTCAAATGCACCAAAGTAGCTTTACTTCATGTAGGTGGACATAAAACGGCTGTTTCCTCCACAATGGGGAGAATAAAGATATTTTCCCCTTACTTGTTCAGAAACAAAATTGTCAGGGTACTCTCCACAAAATGCCACTTGTGAGAAAAATGAGACAGACTGGGAACAGCTTACACAAAGTGGAAAAGTCGCACTTTGACATTTGGCACAACTCTTCGTGCAGCTTTCCAGCTGCTGAAAGGCAAGTCACGGACAAGCGTGTGCTAACTCCTGCTTTCCATGGCAGTGCCCACCCTCACCGACCAACCTTGGCACGATGGACAGGACAGAAGTCATGTTTACACAGCTCTTGGCTCGTTTTCTCCGTGCGGGCAGGCCTGAGTCATTCCTTTATAAAGTTTAGTCCTTCCTCAGCACTACTCTCTAATGGAAATTATTCCCTTGATACGGTTTGCATGCTACGCATCAGGATGTGGGAAAGGTGATCAGAGCACCTCAAAACTAAAAAGACAAAATATTGGCAAACTCACTTATTCACCGTTTTCTCCTAAATTTTATGAATTTCACATACCAAAAGATGGTAATCCCAAGTACCCTGGCCTCTGGAAAACCGACAATGCTCAGAGCCACAAAGAGCCATCATGAGGAACAAGCCATGCATAAAAATGTGATCAGTAAGAGATTCACCCAGCCTTCAGCTCCACCTACACCAAGAAGGACCAGGTTTAGTCAAGTCTACAGAAGGAAGAACAAGCATCAATTGCTTTCACCTGAGTCCCAGGACTGCTGGGGAAAAAAAAAAAAAAAGCTTTATAAGTTCAACTGTATTTATTGTTGTTGTTGCTGTTCCTGTTTTACAGCATTAAAAGGGAAAACCCTTTGGAGTACTTCAAGCACACCATCATTGCCCGTTTAACAGACACAAAAAGATACCACTTGCATCTGGCAACAACAATGAAACAACCTCAGTCGTTTTAAACAAAGGTTAAGTAACTGGGAAGAAACAGCAAAGCATTAACTAAACACAGTGCTTTAGGAATAAAACCACAGACAATAGAAAGCATTAGCTGAATTCCTGCCTGATATGTTGACTCTCAAAAAGCATGACTTTAAAGGCTATGAATTTCTAAACCGCAGCCTCTGAGAGGCTTAGAAGGTCAAGGACCATTTCTCTTAATGCTGTCACAACAGCCTCTTCCCTGTGGGTGGAAAACCTGAAGATTGACTCGTCAGCCTAAGGAAGAGATGCTCAGGCTAAGCCCAGTTTTCCAGAAAGAAAAAATACTCTGGGCCAAAACAGGAGCTTTTGGTGTTTTTGCTGGGTTTCTTTTATTTAGATGGAGATACAGTGAAGGCGCATTTCTTTGGGTTGCTTAACCAAAAAACAATCCAATGCTAACATCCTCTCAGGCAATTCCAAAAGGAATATAATTTCTAAGAATTTGCAAGCATCTTTATCTTAGCAGCCATGTCAGCCTTCCTAGGAAATGCCACTGCATACGTTGGTTGGTTTGTTTTGTTATTTTTCATTTGTATCTTTGCTTTCTCCTTTGACAAGAAGAGAAAGGACTTCTTGTTTCAAGGCAGGTACTCCTCCCTTCTTCTACACCTGGAGTACTGAATTGCATTGAAGGATATATTCCAGAAGCTATGCCTGTAACAGTGGTCAAAAGCCTGCTATTTAGAAGCATTTACAGTATTATTTAAGAAAGATTCTCTTGTTATTAACATAATGTACGTACTTAAAATAAGACAGTGGAATCCAACTTGGGTACACAAAGAATTAGCTTTGGGGACTCATTATTTAAGAGTTACTATATGAGTTATCAGCTAAGTCCCATCACAGTCAGTGGAACTTTTCTGAGGACACTTCAGGATTATCCAAAGTGAAGTTCAGAAATTTGACAGAAATTAAGAGTGCAACTTACACACATAAACAGTGAAGAGTCTTCTACACTCCAACACACGACATGGAAAATATGCCAGTCAATCTTAAATTCTAATTAAAGGAGTGAACGCTGATTGCCAGAGAATGCGCAGCTTGTACAAACAGATATTCCCCCATACTTTCACAGCCACTGAGGATGATTATTCACACAGACAACTGCAGGAAATCTATTTCAGCATCTTCTATTATGGACTAAAACTGAATCCACCCTCTGCAACAATGGAAAAATTGTTAACAACACTGCCTCCAGAGAGGGCTGGGTTTGGGTTTGGGTTTGGGTTTAAGACCCTCATTAGCTGGTTTTCCATCACACTATTTTCTGCTGTTGGCTTCAGTGCTATCAGTTGTAATTAAAAACATGAAGTATTACAACCCCACCTCTACAAATCACTTCCTAAATCATTGCAATGCAAGTCATTGTCCAAGTATATATATCTTAAATATTACAAGTGTTATTTAGGCTTCATGGGCAATCATAATTCTCATCAGATTTTTCTTTCTAAAGTAGCCTTGCCTTTCCAATCCTGAGAATATAATATTTAATTGCCTGTGTCAGACTGAGTGTCGCTGCTGCTTCTGCCACTAACTAGAGGGCTAAACAACTCCATGGTCCTAACAGACTGTGAAAAAAAACCACTCAAAAACGATTGCTTACAATTAAAAGAATCATTAGAATTGTCTTCTAAGTGCAACCATTCTGCCTGCTCCTCCACCAGGAAGAGACACCCCTGTGATAGCATCTAGGGACAAAGCAGATGATATTTGCATCCTTGCCAAGTGCTGCCTCAAGGTCACAGTGGCCCAGAATTGCAAAGCTTGGCAAATTTTGATGGGGCTTGATGGGCTTTTTCATAATCATACTGTTTCAATACTCCAATGGCTGAAAAAAAAAAAAGTTAAAGACCTCCATGCTTTCAAGCTCCATACAGCACTTCTCTGATTTACAGCCTCAGAAACTGAAAAACAAAAAGATCCAAAAGCCTATGCTTTCAAGAAGAGAGGAAAGAAAATCGATACCTATTCCACCTCTACAAATTCAGGTCCTCCAAAATCAGAGGGCCGGTATAATGAAGCAACTGAATGAAGTAAAAATGAGGCTCCACGTGCCATTTATTCCCAAAGGACGATCCAGTATGCATACTTTGTGCTTTTCAGCAAGGCTTGTTTGACAGTAATATGGAGGCTTATGGAGAGTTTGAAGCCCACGTTGCTTTTTACACACAACTTCTTCCTGGATTGTGTTTTAACCTGTCCCCTGCAACTGCCTTTTCCACGTCCCGCTTCCAGGAAATGAGCACTCCTGCTGACAAGCTCGTGCCCGCTAATCTCAGCAAAAAAAGACAGGCTGCCACTTCGTACTGAAGCGGCAAAACAAGATCTGAAAGGTCCTGCCCTCAGGAAAAGCCCTTGCTCCTCCCCTTTCCGTACACCAGCCTGGGAATGCAGCAGAGATGCCCCAAGCCCAGGGAAGCGCTGATGCTGGCATAGGGCACGGAGAGCAGCAATGCAGGAGCTCATAGGCACATAACTGGGAGCAGGGAATGCAGGTCCCTGAGTGAAACCAAGCACTGAGGTCTCTCACTGCCCTCCAGATATTCCCACCTGTGCCTTTCGTACCGGGCAGAGCATGGGATAAGATACAGACTCCGTCATTCCTTTCAACCCTCCGTAAGAGCACAAACTCAGAGGCTCTGCCCTAATCTTCCTTCCAGCATTTCTTTGTCTTCTTGGTGAAACTCAGCCTTCTTCGGCAGAGAGGAAGAGACAACAGCCAGACATGATGGATACGTGACTGGTCTACTGACTTCTTCCCACATACCACCACAGGATTTTTCCTTTAGCCTGTGTTTTCTGCCATTTGCTGGTTTGTTTTCCAAACTGACCTCTCCTACATGGCAGATGGTGTTCTGGAAGGACAGACCACGAGAACTGCAGTATTCTTTCAAAGCAAAGACCCACCAGGCCTGAGATCCTACCCCTAACGGAGGCCTGAAAAGATGACCAAGAACAGATAACCAAGCACAATATTCCCAAATACAGTTACTCTAGTTAATACTCCACATGCTTTCAGTTGCCTTTCGTTTCTAAATAATCCCCAGTGACTTTCTCATCCGTGAACTCACGAGCCTCTCTTTAAACCATGAAGTTTTACTTTTTGCAATACCATTTGGCAACAAGTTTCACATGCCTTGTACTCATTGCACAGCAAGTCTGGCTCCTGCACACTTCGAACCTGGCACTGGCTCTATTTATGCAGGTGTTGGAAGTTTTATTTTTTTATTACACTTCTTAATAACTTATTCAGAACGTAAAATGCTCACAGCCCTCAGCTTTCTCAAGCTGTGTTCAACATAATGACATTATATCTGCCACTTTGCACACCAACCATTTACACCATTAGTAATTCACCTTTTTCATTCTCCACGAAGTTTGGGAGATATTTGTTTTATCTTAAAACAAAATCTCTAAGTCTCCTACAAGAAAGTTTGCTGTAACATTGATCTCTCTAGTTGAGAGAGGTGGGGGAGCATTCTCAGCATTTTGGATATCCCTACCCAAAATTCCACAGAAATGAGCTCATCACTGATCTTCCCTCAGTATACTTTTTTGCTATGAGCCCTACTTATAGCAATTACATTAAAGATATTTTAACATCTTTTCCATCTTCAGTTTTGACATAAGCATTTGCTTTTTCTTTTCTAATTTGCAGACTGTCAGTGGTACAGGCCTTATCCTGGAAGGCATCACATGCAAAGTGTGCAAATGGAAAAACCTCCAGAAATGCTCCACTTAAGGAAAGACAAGTGAGCCTGAGACACCTTCAGAAGAAAAAAGGCACTAAATGTAATCAGCTTAAATTCTTTTGGTACTTTTAAGTTCATTAGTATTTCCAGGTAGTGCTACAAGTAATGCTGAAGGGCTCTTGGGGAACAGAGGATCTTGGGTAAAGCAAGTATTTGCTATAATTTGATTCTGATGAGAACAAAATAGATGGAATTGTCTGGAATATATTTATAACAAAAAGACGTTATTAATCACAGCTTTTTGACCTGATCATCCTGGCATACAGGTATGCAACTTGTCTCTACAACCTCTTCTTTAACTGATGACAAAATGAGAACAAATGAATTTGAATAGAAAAATGTTACTTAATTAAGAAAACTTCTGTTATTTTCCTATTGCAGGAAACAAATTTCATCTGACAAGTATGAGGTAAGACTTTCACATATGTTGAATTTTAACATATTAAAGAACTTTACTTGAATATTTATGATCCATTTTAGACATGAAACTTGCATAATAGCATATAAAGACAGTGTATTTCAATAAAAATACTAATTTTATAAATGTATTTTAATCTGTGCAACTCTTCTTCTTGAATAGGTGATGCCGTCAATTAGCAATTTATTTTGAGTATGTTAAACACAAACCCAAAATTCTTTGTTTAATCTTTTGAAAAACGACCATGATGATTTATCTTTCCCCAAAATTTCAAACCTATCAATCTCTCTGGCAAAGTCAATGTAATGAATACAGTTTAAAAACCTATTTCTGTGGATGGCATCTACACCTTTTTTCAAAGCAAAAGTATTCCAATCACCACATTGAACTAATAAGAAACCGAAAGAAACACATTTATAATTTAAATTAGTCTTGTGAGTCAAAGCAATACAAACAGTCTAATCAACTGGCAATAAGTAAATAAGAATTACAAAAAGAAGTGTGCCAGCTTAAGTTATGATTTTGGACTTTCCTGTCGATGTTCTCTTCAGGAAAATGAGCAACTCAGCCCAGTGCTCAGAGCCCCATCCTCCCGGCTTTTGCACAACACTGAAACTCATACAAGCCCAAGACTCAGACTGCAAAGAGGCAGATTTCTTCTCTGCTGTCAACACTTCTATATTTGTGTTGGTTGGCTTGACTCCTTGATCTCCAAGGAATCATCCTGAAGACTACAGGCAGATACAGAACCAGAAGAGCAAAGAATATTTAAGCAGTAGAATTGCCCAGTGGGAACATGTAGGTGTTTGTCTGCAACATTAAGATTCTGATGTTGTTTCATTTTCAAGCTCCTTCCTAGCCTGAACAGGTTAGATTTAAAAACAGGCCTTAAAGCAGCATGCAATTTCAACTTAACTGATGATTCTAATCATTAAATGGTTGACCAAAGTTTTTGAAGTTTTACTTTCAGCATTCACCTGAAAGTAAGCAAAACAAAGCAGGTAATTTTATACTGTACTCTTTTTTTCCAATATATGTTTCTTGAAAGCAAGAGAAGTGTTGATTTTACCCCAAAGCAATATTCAGCCGGAATTGTGTCAAGCAGGCACTTTTCCCCGGATGGACGGTCTAATCCATGTTAGAACATCTCTGATATTGGAAATTAGGAACGGAAAATTCTTTGCTCTTCGTGGTTACCACCATTTCAGTGCAAATCCCTTCTGGTATGTGTACTATACCACAGCAACATCATTCCATATGTTCTACCAAAAGTCTTCATGACACACTCCCAGATTTAAGAGGAGACAAGCTTTGGTACCAGAATATTCACCTGAAAACTGATGTCTGACATCCAGTGCAATTTATACAACATCCACTTCCACTGCAATGTTTGGGACTTACAAATCAAAGAGGGTCAAATACTGTAACACTTTTGAAATGATCCTAGCTCGGTGCAAGCATCTCTTAGTACAGATTAAATAGTGGTTTTTTTCAACATGATCTGTGCAGATCCCACTGCATGTCCTTTCCTGTTGGCATAAAGGGTCGCTGTGGCACACCATATATTTCAGCCCATTTTCATCACCACAGAGTTTGCAGATGACTGTGCCAAGAAGGTGAAAGAGAGTTCTAAGTGTCTACTTGTAGCAGACTGAGTGTCCAGTTAAGTGAAGGGAAATCTTCCAGCTGAGGTGGAAACCCTAGCAAGACCTGTATCATCCTAAAGAATGGCATTACACACCTACAGCATTTGGAACAGATGTAATCAGCAATATTTTTCTTCCTTCTTGAGTCATTTCCATCATTAAAAATAACTCTGAAAGACTGACTGTTTCCTAAATTAATTCTTCAATAGATTCATCACAACAGATGGCTTGTTCACTCCCAAACACCCACTTCAAGCAAGGGAAAGACAAACAGCAACAGTGCAGTAACCACAGACACAACGTCTTGGAGAACCTCCTAAACTGGAAACTCAGGACAGAAAAAAGTACCATAAATATTAACAGTGCCAAACTAATGTCAGTAGAATCCAGCAAACCTGTCACATCACCTTGGAAATATATTATTTTGCTTGGAATCCAAAATGTCTTTAAGTAACACGATTTATTGCCTCAAATCTTACTATAACACCCAACAAGCAAATGCTTCTAGGATGCTTTGTAACAGGCACCCTTACAAGGTCTGAACTTTAAAAACTTAAAATCAAAATTACAATCTTTTATCTGACTGCTTTGCAGAGACTAGAATTTGGCTGGAATTATATTTTCTGTTATGCCAAATATCCCACGTCTAAATCCCTTCATATTCTGAAGTGGAAAAAAGCCAAAAGACAGTCACAAGTTTCTGCAACTCATTTCTGGAAAAAGAAAAAACGTCGTACTTTTTAGTTTCAGGGTAACATTTTGTTCTAGATATACATATATATATATTTTTTAATACAAGCTTATACTAGCAAAAATCAGAACTAGGAAGCGGTTTTAGATCCAAACGTGTCATGCTAAGAGAGTTTTGGGACTTTTCCCCTAGAAGCAAAAATTTACCATCAGCTACAACTTTTTCCATCAGAACTTAGCATTTGATCACACAACTTTCTCCTCAAGGAAAAGCAGTCCAGCAGTCCTTTAAATTGCAAACAAGCTTCCAGGCCACTGGAAAACCTGTTGACATTACTGTTAAAGAAAAGAAATTAACACCTTTCCTATCTAACATAACCTAATCTGTTGAATTTCTGTGCAAGGCATTCTGGAGTTTAGTAAAATAGTTTCCATAATAAAGCCAACATTGGAATGAGTATTTGTGCCTCAAAATTACACCTTCTATTATACTTAGGACACACACATTTGAAAGATCCTGCAGCCTGGTCCCAATAGGATCAGCCACTATACTTGTATAATTTCTTTCCATCTGTTTTTCAGTGCATTAGGTAATGAGCTCTGGAAATTTGTAAATTTTTTTTAAACTGTTTTAAATCACATCAGAGACAACATAACCTGCTTACTATTTTACAAAAGTATTTCCATCAAATTATGAGCCCAACAACCATTTCACAGCTCTGGTAAAAATAAAAAAAATGAAGCAGCCACAGAATAAAATCCAAGACCATAAAACTCTACTGCGTTTTATTTGGCTTATTTTTTTCAGAGAGATTCACAAGAGCTACACAATTTAAAGCTACTTAAACACAACCATCACTGCATAAATAGCCAACATCACTGTTTAACACCGTAGACAATAATTTCTATCGCAAAAGAGAGATGATCCAATCTGCCAGTATTTGCCATTCAAAGGATCTGGCATACCTCTTTGTCTAAAATGAATCTGAAAATGAAAAAATAAATAAATAAATAAACCTAAACCTGTTTTGTTTTGTTACACAGCAGGGAAGAATTCTGAGTTTACAAAGAGTTTACAAAGGAAGACATCATACAGTACACTGCCTTCCACAAGGGCATCTGGAAAATCCCTGCCCTACAGAAGAGAGATCTCTCTTCTGCCCATGTCAATTGTCAGAGCACGTGAACTCCCCGCCACTGGGTTTCCAAGCAGGCTTGTTTTGATGCTGGGAAGGCACCAGCAGTGCACAGCTGGAGACTCCTGAGGATTTGCTGGCTCCTGTGCAGTCCCCGGGGATCCCGGGTGCCAAGCAGCAGCAGCAGCAGAGCCACAGGAGCCCTCAGGGGAGGCTTTTCTGCAACGCCTCTGCCTGTGAGAGGGCCACACACCCCATGTTCTACAGCCCTGGCTGCAGCTCTCAGGAAAACTCCTTGAACCAAGCCCCCCACCTTGCATGCAGTAAAGCAAATGCTGGTGAGGCATTTCAGCGTTGGAATTTGGAAAAACCTAGAGGTAGATGTGGCCCTAGCCCAGCCCTGATCCTCAGCAGTGACACCTCCAAGCAACTCAACGCCTTGTTGTTTCCTGAATTCTCCTTTTCTCCATCACCCCACCTTGGTTTTCTTTATACACAACCCAGGAACCTTCCAGGCAAGAGCCCTTCAGCCACAGACACGTCACCTGCAGGAGTGAGATCCACAGCCTAAGCAGGGATTACACATCATTTCTGTCCGCTGTTATTTTTTGTCTCACAGCACTCAGGAATTTTGGAATCGCTGAAGTTGCTCTTTGTAGCCTAGTTTATTTCTGATCAACCTTTCTCCTGTGCTGTTACGGGGAATTTGTCCAACAGTGTTGTCACACTATCACCGCAGGGCAAAGCTGAGCTGTCACTCTCACTCCTAGTTTTAGATCTCCGTGAGACTCAACTAGTGGGACACTCACTCACAGCACACACCAGGAATTTTACATTCATTTGTGCTGGGGAATCACTTTTTAACAAACTTACAATATTTTGAAAACTCCCTTTGTGCCAAGATTGTTCACCCAGAATGAGAGCTTCTTTCTGTATATGCAAGAGCCTTGGTTTGTGTTTGTACAGAAACTGTGCCTGAATTTTAATGCTTTATAAGCCTCGTTATGAAACGTCTGTTCATTTGTACTGCATGTACCTTTTCTTCCCCTTCTTGGAAACCACACTCCAGCTCATCTACAGGAATGAAGACGCCCACCTGAACTCCTGCCCCGCAGCCTCCTCCGTACAGCTTTACACGTTCCCACCTTGCATTTCCTAAATTCCCTGAGAAGGTGACAGTCTCTGCAAATAACAATGTGCAAGCTAAAACTCTGGATTTTGTGTAACCTTCAACAAGCTCCTAAAACCTGTAACTGACACACATTTCTCTGACAAGTAAATACCAGTAGAAAACTAACTTTCAATTAAAATACTCATTTTCACAAGGGATATAGATATTTTTTTTTTTCAACTTTTTCTAAAGCCATGACCATTATTTCGGATATAGTGATTAGAGTGTGAAAGGCTTGAGGTACCTCACATTTTTCAGTGGTACTGTGTCGTTGTAGGACACAAGAAAAAGATGAGAGACTTCAAATATTTTAGAAGGTAAAGAGTATAGAAAAAAGGCTTTATTGTCTAATTCTTACTACTTTTTATAAGGTGTTCTGATATAGACTTAACATCATTGGTGAATAGGAACGACATTTCTTTAATCCCATAGGTTAAACTAAAAAACAGATAAAATGTTTTCTTTTTCTTTGAGAACTAGAAAGGCAAAACACCACCTGGAGAAAGGATAGTTGTTTGCCAGGATTGTTTTGAGAAGAAGCTTTCTTGAGAAATTTTCCCTTGGGAAAAAGGCTAGCAGCTGCTAGCAGGCTACAATCTCTCAGACCCAGAAACATCAGGCCCACAGTACTGTACTTGCCACTCCTTCAGACAGGCAGACCTCTGGAAAATGCAAGGAAAATGAGGAAAAGAGAACCCTAGTCTAGAGTTAACCTTCTTGCAACCAATCCTTTCAACTCAACTCACCTCACTCTGGTATGTAATGCTTGGGGTAACAGCACAAGGTGCAGTGTCTGCAGGCCAGCACTGGCCCTGCCAAACCAGAGCACAGACACTTTCCAGTACAAGATCCACAAAAAATATGAACCTTCAACAGCTCCTCCCTTTTCCCTGCTCTGTTCCTCCCCAGGCCATACCCATCCTTGCTTTACAAAGGGGATGATTACTCATCCCTCATCTTTTTCACTACAACTTTCCACTACCGAGCAAAGTTATCCAGTTCTGAAGGAAAGGAAAGGAAAAAAACCCTTGATAGCTGCATCATTTTGAAACATCTTATTTTACAGAAATATGTTATTTCCAACCAACCCATTCTTATTGTTCATTTAGAACACAACCAGCTTTTTTATTGCAAAATAACACTTAGTGAGAAATAGTCCTTTAGCAGATTTCATTCTTTCGCTATTTTCCGCCCAGCTCGAACGCATACACACAATAAATAAGCTATAATTTTGGTTCTAAAACAGCTGTCATCTCATAAAAACTTGCTGCTCACAAGCAATGTTTGTTGCACATTCAATCCTATAAGGATATAATACACATAATTATTCTATTGTTATTAAGGCAATCATAACAGATACCATATGGACTTTAAAGTGGCTTTGAGAACCATTTTTTAATAAACACAACATCACTGACACATTTTGGAAGAAAAATCCATTTCCTAAACTGCACACCATTGGTAACATACATAGCTTACCCTTTTTGGGGTGTTTTTACGCTGTATGCACTGAGAGTAACAATACAACTCATAGCTTCTATTGAGATCTCACTTTCAAAGGCTCTCCAGACTCACCGCACATCATGTTTTTAATACAACAGTGACTGCGTGCCAGAATTCAATGCTCCTGCAAATATGCCAACTTGTAGCTACTTTCAAAATGAGCTACTCACTAGGAATTAGTGCCAGGGTAAATCAATGGCACATTCAGCTAGATGTCCCAGCTCAACGAAATGAATTATACGCTATATACAGTCCTTTTGTACATGTCTGTCTTTTTTGCATCTTTATCAACAAAAGCTGAAAAGACTAGAAATGAAGTTCCAGAAGGCTGTAAATTATCCAGCAGAGGATTAGCAGAACAGGAAGCAATTTTGTCTACCTGCACGTTTAAATACTGGATTCATGTATCAGAATAAATTCTACGCCGTCTAAACCGCTTCACCCCTTCTCAAAAAAACGCTGCTTTCTTTGGATTGCTCCTGCTGTGACACACACAGAGCGGTGGGATGCTGGGAGCTGCACCAGCAGCCTACTAATAGCTGAGTGCCGGGCTGCTGCTGGCAAAAAAAGAACCCAAGTCACTTAAGTTGCAACAGCTAATGGGTGGCAGATAATTGGGGGCAGCAAAACTGAACTCCTGGATGCTCAAACACAAACTTGCTACTCGCTAGCTGCAGCTGGTACGGACACGAGACGGATCACACGTGCTTCTGCACGTGGGACTGTTAGACTGGGAGAACGGGAGGCCTGGGAAGTGGGAAGAAGGAAGGGAAGATGCTGGCTAGATCCTGGAGCTCAGGCTCATGCATGGGAGCAGGTACCAGGAGCTACCCGTGAACATGACTTTCAGTCCCACCTCCCATGGCCAAGATCATCCTTGTGGGGAAGGGCATGGATCATCAAAAAGGGTAAAGCCGCTCATCTTGTTGGTTGTTAAACAAACTGCAGTATCCAGAGATACTATGTACTGCAGGGAATGGAGGTCATCTCATTTTCTTTAAAAAAAAATACTGTCAAGTGCACACTTGACCAATCTGCAATGCTCTTGTTGCAAAATCCAGTAAGCCTCAGGGCTGCCCACTCTTATGAACAGCAGGTAAATTTCAGAAATAATTGAAGCTCCTGGAGTCGTGTTTGTGAGGGAGGAGTCCTCTCCACAAGGCTCAACAGCGACTTGCAGAAGAAGTCTCAGCAGCCTGACCATGTCCCATTAATAAAAAACCTTCTTATTCAGTACCCTTTCATTCTCTTCAGACATTCAATCAATTTTCCATCCGCATCTCAAAAGTGTGAACTGGCCTTACAAGCTGTGTGCACTTGTACCACGTGTTAATCATCCCCTCCTACAGAACCAGCTTCCTTTATCTAGTACGACCTCAGAGGAACATGTCTAATTCCACCTGACTTCACCATTCACAGACAGTATATCGTAGTTATTTTCATATGGATTATGCGCAGTGCCTTAGGTGCTTATACTACGGGCATTTTATAAGTGTAAACTTGATTGATTGGTCACAAGACTGTTTTGGACAGCTGTAAAATGGATTTGGCCCCCAGCCACGGTTTGCTCAGCACAGATATTCTGTGGGACTGAGATAGCTTCAAGAATTCATAACACATATGCTAAGAAATATTACAAACCCGTATTTGTACGGTTGGCATTATACATGCATCGCTAAACATTTCTCAATAGCTGTGCATACTACAACATATAAGAGAATTCTGGCTGGATATTTTTCAGGAAAGAAGACTTATGAAAATGTGCTTTCAATAACTGGTGTGAAGTCAGCCCACTCTGTGCTGATTAGATGCAGTGGCAGCTCAGAAACAGCCTTATTCAGCGTAGTACGAAGCAATCACCCGCTGTATGCAGGCTTCAATTGGGAGCTTCATGCTTTATGCTGAGTGACTAAATGCAAAAAAAATCAAGATGACTGCGTTAATTGCCATCTTCAACTTGAATGGCAAAAAGAAATCCAAAATCTAACACCACCTCTCCACCTGGATTCTTTTTCCACAGTTTTCTCAAGTGCTGTTTCAAAAAAACCCCTTTGTAAGATTAACTCACTATAGCAATGCTATTTTTATCAAAATACAAAGGTACCACCCTTCTAGGAAGCCATATTTTGTATATAAAATATACAAGCTTGATATTAAGATTGGTTTTATATGCAGAATAGTATCTTCATACCATTTGATGCTTCTCTTTCCTGTAAATTGCAAAGGAGCCCCTGTGTAAGCTGTTATTTGTATTCTTGAAATCTGGTCTTTAAGAGTCTCAGTTTTGAAAGAAGAACTGGACTATTTTCAAGCAGTTAAGTCACCAGCATAAATATTTCACATACAGGATACAAATAAGGTTTTCCTAAACAGCCGTAACTTTCTAGGGCTCTAGAGCTTCCCCGTGTTGAACTGGTAACAGCAAAGCCTGCAGCCATTACAGCCAACCTGGTGATGGACCATCCACTATTCCATTTCTACACTGCCTTCGAATAATATTCAAACCAATACATTTCACTTTAAAAATGTAATTCTCTTGTTTTGGTCTATTTGCAAACTGCCACTTGTAACAATGTGGAAACATTACAGGCACCTTGATATGTCTGGTCTGGGTGCTTACAAACGTTTGAGAAGGAATTTATTTTTAATCTTTATGCTTTGAATAATCCTTTCTATACCAACTCATACATACAACTTTATTGCTAGCATAAAGCAAAATATTCAATTCAGAGGAGGACTAGGTAAGCATTTTGGACAGTCTTCCTTCTCTTTGCAGAAGAAGCATGGCTCCAACCACAAACAGCAGGAAGCACTCTAATTAGCCTCTAAGCTTCAGATGTAATAATTTGACAAATCTCAACCAAGGAGAAAGCAGCATTTGTCCATGCCAGATACATGCACCTCTCCCTAAATTTCATGTTAAGTCTTATTTTCTTGTCTACAATGAAATAGGCCAGATTTTTTTTTTTTTGTTGCTCTCACAAAAAAAAAAACTAAAATAATTTTCAGGCAGTGTCTCCATAAAGCTCTGCTGGACACCACTGAATCAGCACTGCTAAGGAAAAAACACCTTTTTCCTCTTGGAGATAGCCCTGATGTTAACTCAGGAATGTTCTTGCGGGCTGATTCATTACAGCACCAAAGCATATGTTCACCTTTAGCAGCACACAAGTGACGCAAACGAGAAAGGCCCGTGTTAATGGTTTGCTGGATCAGGTCCTAGTCCACAGTTGGTTACCCACTTAATCTGCTGCTGATCCTCCGTGTGCTCACAGGGCCTTAGAAGATGGCATGGGAAAATAGGAATAAAAAGATACAGAGACAAGATGGACCATCATGAAAGTTCATTGAATCATCCAGAGCGTGGCTTATCAACCACAGACAACAGTTAAATCAAATCAAAACAGGGTTTGGGGATCAATGAAACCATATTGCTGGAATCATGCTGTTAACTGGCACTTGAACATAAAACTTACACCATCAAGCTACCACAGTTCAGGCTACCATTAAATTTCACTCTTTGGACTGCAAAGCATTTTTGACTGTCTTCTTTTTAACTTCCTCAAGTTAAGTTGATTTTTAAGGCAATCCATTAAAGTCAGAAAGCATATTTTTCTCCCCTCAACAAAGAACATCCTTTAGTGGCACGGCAATGTCACTTTGCCAACAATTAAAAAGGCCTGATTTATACAGTCTTTAGTATCAGTGCATGGACAATGAAACGCTTCCAGAAAATTGAACCATTTTGTATTTTCTGTCTCCAGGGAAAGCCACAGAGACATGGGCCAACACAGTTATATGTCATTTATAAAATGAAACATGGCACTTGATAAAGAAAGAATATCTTCTAGGTAGGATGCCTGCTAAGTAGGTCCAAGCTGTCAAAGCATCAAAGATACCACCTTCTCCTCCTGTCACTCAGAGTGCTGGCAACCCAGGCACATTACCGTGAGAACAGAGATACTGCCAAAGTTAAAAAAAAAAAACAAACAGCACTGAAACCTTTTGGCTTTTGCATTACAAGACAGTCCACCAAAGAGAGTTCGGTGGAGGCATGCCAAGGTTAACTTTTTTAGTTGTGAAAGTAATAATAAGAAAACATTTTTTAAAAATTCAAATCAGACACGCACAATTATAGAATTGTTTAAGTTGGAAAATACCTGCAAGATCTTTCCACTGAATTGCCTAATTAATTAATCTCCAATACCTTGTCAACTACCACGTTTCATAGGATCATGGAATGTTTTGGGCTGGAAGGTACCCTAAAGAACATCTTGTTCTGACCCTCCTGGCATGGGGAGGGACACCTTCCACCTGGCCAGGTTACTCAGGGCCCCATCC
>VYZR01040089.1:18103-30992 GCA_013400675.1 Oxylabes madagascariensis | reverse complement strand
TCCAGCCGGACACAGCCAGTTCCCACCGGACACAGCCGGATCCAACCGGTTCCAGCCGGTTCCAACCGCCCACCGCAGGGCGCAGCTGAGCCACCGCCGGGGCGGCGCTGGGGAAGGTGTTTAACCGGGGGCAAAACAATGCACGGCAGAGTGCCGGGGGAAAACAGCCGAGAAAGTGCCTTGCGAACACACGAAGAGAAGGAGGAGAGAAGGCAGAGGAGTCAGGAAAGAAGGAGGGAGGTTGAGTCTGGGAAGAACAGGAGTGGGAAGGTGTTTTCAATGGAAATGAACTTGCCATTCCATTGACAGAGTGTTTTAAACCAAAAAACGGTTGTATAGGATCACAGCCCATACCTCCACTAAGCATAATTTACTTGGCTAACGGAATGATGCTCAGGCTGATTTGTACATAAATAGGTCTTACCAGAGCAAGAGTTGAAGAAAACCCCTAGTCCTTCTTGGAGAACACATCAAAACTGCCTAACACCTAAGTGCTTTGTGACACGTAAAAGTGAAACAAATCCTGAGGTTATTGTGCATTATCCAATTTTTAGCCAGGAATTATTGGGCTGGCAACATTGAGAGAGATAGAAGAAACAGCAACAAACATCGGTATATTTTACTTGTTTACTATTGTCTTGAAGGCTAGTAACAGAACTGAAGAGCTCTTATGTGTTGTAAAAGCATTACTGAAGTCAGCTAACACCTTAAATAATTACTGCTGGAGTGCTTACCAGGATTCAAGGTTGCTCAGTAAAAAAAGATATTCTGTATAAGACTTAGATTTAAGCTGATTTCATCCCTAGTTTGCCCAGAATATGGAAGATCACAATAATAGTCTGTAAACCTGCTGCTCTTTACAGGTCAGAAAGTAAATTGGCAAACCTGTGTGGGAATGTCAAAATAAGAAGCTTATCAGAGTTAACCCACAGCACTGTGTCGAACCATTGTAGCCCCACCACCACAGCATAGGCAAACATGACTGTAGATTTTGTATAGAGAAGTCCACATGATGTATAAACACTTTGAGGTGTTTTCATTTCAAAATAAACCAAGAAGATAAGTAAAAAATAATGAAACAAAATTAAGTTCTTATCAACAATTTACTGAAATATCATGAAATGAACCATCATTTGGGCCAGACCTGGAGCCTTACAGGGTATGTCTGCATTAGTGGTCTGGAACAGGAGAGTGTTTTAAAAATTAATTTCTTAACTTTGTGCTTTGGCTCCCATCACAGTGTGATCTTGAAGTGTACAAACTGGATTCTTTCTGGATGAAATTAAATTGAAAAATGTGCTCCTAGAGTGCACCAAATGCTGTTTAAGTGTCATTCAGCCCGGACAACCACTCTTGAGCTATGCTGGTTAACCCTGTCCTAAACACATACAGTGTTCATGACAAGGCTTCAGTGCCAACTGTTCTTCTGCTCACATTCATTGCTGCTGTACCGCTCCATTTACTAATAGTAATAACCATCAGCTGTTCGGCTTATCACCGACAAGTACTGGCAGAGGCACCTCGTATATCTACTGCATCTTTGCTTGTGAAACTCTTGAACAGCATTACACCACAACTTTTCTCATTTTGTGGAGAAGAAGTTCACTTTAGCAAAGGAATTATGATCAACAACTACAGCGTTTTTCAAACTTTCCTATTTTCTTTTCAAACTTCTTAAGCTAATCTGAGATTAAACTAAGGACTGAACTGTACATGCAATTGATATTACATTAGCTGATAAATTACTGTAGGTCAATACAAACTTTGTATACCTGGCAATGAGGGGAAAGTGTTGGTAGCACTGAAAACTTCAGTCATGCTGAAGCTGGGGACTCTGACGAACTCTCAAGTGGGCAACTTGTTCATCAAATATCAGATGGGTGTACTTACTACATCCCAGTGTCAAGTAGCATCTTATTTCTCAACCCACAACTAACACAGGAATAAACCAGGGCCATTAGAGACTGAGCACAAGTCTTTTCTTGTAAGCTATGTCATTAATGTAAAACTACAAATAACAAGTATGAAACACCAAGGTAACATCCTGCAGAGCAGCTTTTCAAAACCTAAGTGCCATTTGTTGAAGTGATTAAAACTATTTTAAATTCCTTTGTCTAGTTGTCTGTGGAAACTACAGAGTTAAAAAAACAGAGGAAAAGAACATTTTGAGCTTGGTTGGTAGTGGATAGGAGCTATATCAGGTTTGTGTGATGGTTTACTACCTCTCCTTCACATCTCCATTCTCGTTTATAAACACTAACAAAATACGCCTTTCCATGAGGCATGTGGGTTAACAACGATCCTCCTCATATCAAATATAAAGAATTTATCCCCAGAAAAGTAAAATTATGTTTGCAAGCCCCAACTTTCATTCACAAGACAACAGGACAATGTGACTACATTAAAAATTTATTTGATTAGTACAGGTCCTCTAGATACAGCAGTTAAACAAAACCATCATTTGGCAGGCAGTTTATTTCCTAATTTAGTTATAAAAGTGCAGCTTAGTTATAAAGGCACAGTGTTGACATTTAGACAAGTCACTGATGTCCAGTAGAACTGGCAAGAGAAAGACCTCACTTCTACTTTCTTTAAAAAACTACTCGTTTCATTTGCCAACAGTGATATTAAGTAAGAATAAAGGCACTGGAAACAATCACCATATAAAAATCTGATCTGGATCTAGAAAAAAGTTCTCAGAAATAGCACGACATACTGAAGCTATCAGTCAGCAATTCACATTTCTCTCTTCTGCTGTTCCACAGTCTCTAGCAAGACAGTGTGCTTGATGCCATTTCACTTGTTTAAAATTACCAGAAAAAATCTCGAGATGAATGAAGGAGAAAATAGGCTAGCATTGAAGTGTTATAAAAGATACCTGCCTAGGGTATTTTTTGTGAGGGCACAACCTCCTGGCTATTGAAACACCTCTCGAACAGCCCTTCACCTTCCTTCACGGTGTAACTGGACGTGTGCAATCTGGCAGTTCTCTTACAGCCTGCGGCCAGGCAAACTAATTTGCTTTTACATCATAATACATGCGGAGAACTCTCCTGACAGTCTCTACATATTTATCATCAGGAACAGGTTTCCTCTGGCTTCCTGGCTCAAGAAATTTCTTGATTGTGGGGATGCTGCTGATCCTTACTTTAAATGCCTAAAAGACAAACAGTAAGAACATGGTATTTAAAGAACAGAAAATAACACAAGAAAAAGTCCTATTTTACTGATTTGTATAACATCCTTTAACAAGCTGTATGTGGAGACAAGACAGGAAATATGGTTTTAACTGTGGATGAATTTTACTCCCACTCACTTCAACCCTTTTATTTTCCACAGTAACTGATTAACCCTCTGTCTTGTCTTGATATGGGATGAAGTGTTAACAGTTATCTGTGGTTTCTAATATGTGCCTTACTCAGATCAGTTCTTGTGAGCCAGAAAGTATCTTCCACTTAACGGTATCACAGAACTGCTGAGAGTCAAAAAAAGGGAGGGTGCATTTCTTCAGATGTGTACAGGGGGTTCCTCCAGAAAATAACAGTTTCTCTGGATGAACATCTTACAAGGCTCTTCCTAAAGCAGGAAAAGCAAGATTACAATGAAAAAGTATCAAATTATTTATTTTTGTGGAATTATTTACACATAACAGACTTTAAAATATAATTTATCACATTTGCAGCCATATTAGCATCTTGTTAGTGCAAGGTACCTGTAACTGAGGAAAGCCTGAGAGTACATCTGCCTTCTTCTCTTCTACCATTAAAATGGCTTCAAGAAGATGAACATCTGCCCAGCTAAAATTGTTGCCAACAAGGAAGTCCGGCCCATGGTCTTTCAAAACCTAGAAATGCATAGATGAAAACAATCAGGTATGAATAGCCAGCTGAGGTTCATGTTTTCAAAATGCACAGGCACACCTTCTTTCACAATACTACTGTCTCCTTTTCACCCTTCTCTCCCATGCAGGTAACGGGGAACAGGGGATGTGCCAGCAGTCACTGATCATTTTACAGCAGAAATCTAGAATCCCAGGGTTTTTCTTACCAATCCTTTCTTCCTATAGCTCTAGGTAACCCTGTGTACTAGACTATAGGGTTAGATACCTTCCTGGTATTCACACCTTTCAAGTCTAATTTATCTGGAATTTTTCTATATGTTTTTACAGCTTCAATGGGAAAATAGAGAGTATAAAAGAGAGGTGATCAGCCTAAAGCATTAGGGCTAAGATGCAACAAGTGGAATATAGGGCAGAATGCACCTGGCAAACACCTATAGGAGACCTGACAAAATGAAAAACTGTCTTCTCTTTAGTCTTTAAAATGGAAGAGCTATTCCTGCTAGATCATCCTGTCCATGCATATTAATTTCCACTGAGAGTACCTCTTGGGTCCTATCTCTCAAATTATCAGTAAGAAAAACATCAAGATTCAAGTATGCCTAGAAGTCAGCAGCGATAGCTGTGTTTTACTGTGTTTACAAAACCCAAAGGAGATGTATTTGAAATGTTAAACAAAGAAGACAATTAGCACTGCTTTTGCAATGCAAATTACTCTGGTAGGTTGACCCTGGCTGGGCACCAGGTGCTCATCAAAGCTGCTCTATCANTATGAATAGCCAGCTGAGGTTCATGTTTTCAAAATGCACAGGCACACCTTCTTTCACAATACTACTGTCTCCTTTTCACCCTTCTCTCCCATGCAGGTAACGGGGAACAGGGGATGTGCCAGCAGTCACTGATCATTTTACAGCAGAAATCTAGAATCCCAGGGTTTTTCTTACCAATCCTTTCTTCCTATAGCTCTAGGTAACCCTGTGTACTAGACTATAGGGTTAGATACCTTCCTGGTATTCACACCTTTCAAGTCTAATTTATCTGGAATTTTTCTATATGTTTTTACAGCTTCAATGGGAAAATAGAGAGTATAAAAGAGAGGTGATCAGCCTAAAGCATTAGGGCTAAGATGCAACAAGTGGAATATAGGGCAGAATGCACCTGGCAAACACCTATAGGAGACCTGACAAAATGAAAAACTGTCTTCTCTTTAGTCTTTAAAATGGAAGAGCTATTCCTGCTAGATCATCCTGTCCATGCATATTAATTTCCACTGAGAGTACCTCTTGGGTCCTATCTCTCAAATTATCAGTAAGAAAAACATCAAGATTCAAGTATGCCTAGAAGTCAGCAGCGATAGCTGTGTTTTACTGTGTTTACAAAACCCAAAGGAGATGTATTTGAAATGTTAAACAAAGAAGACAATTAGCACTGCTTTTGCAATGCAAATTACTCTGGTAGGTTGACCCTGGCTGGGCACCAGGTGCTCATCAAAGCTGCTCTATCACTCCCTTCCTCACCTGGACAAGGGGAAGAAAATACATGAAAGGCTGTTAGGTTGACCCACCCCGACTTGTCTCTTACTGCTCTGGCTCCCCTCCAGCCAACAGACAGTATGGATGTCCTGGTGTAAAGTACTGCACTGACACTTCTGCTTCTGGTTGTGGTGAAATACCCAGTGCTCCCATTGTTATCCCTCCAGAATCAGGGAAGAAAATGATCTTCCTCCATACCTTTACATATGCTGGGAAATACCTGCTTGTTGCCTTTTGAACTATAATAGCCCGTTGTTTCTCTTTATCCTCTGCTGATAAGAAAGGGAACATCAAAATGAAGCCCATAAGGTCATCAGTTCCTCCAACATACATATCAATCCTTAAAACAAAAGTAAACAAAAACCTTAAGTAGAAGGCACCTTCGCAAGCAGAATTACCTTATATTTGTTTTAGGATAGTAAACATTGAATTTCCCATCCCGCTGTTGTGATGCCTTCCCCACCAAGCCCTTTCAGGCTGCAGTGTGACCTGAGAAATGCTTTTTTTAAGCAATCTAAAACACACTCCCTCATGGAAATTATTTCTGCAATTAAAAAAATAGGTCACAGTATGAGTTTTACTTGTATTTATAGTGATTTTGGCTCTTTACTCGCTTAATTGTGCAGGTTTAAACAGGCTTGCACAGAGGTTAAGAGTGTAACTTTTGTGTTACAGATCACAATCACCAAAGAAACATACAGCATCACAAAGAGTCATTCCCAACTGACTTGTCTGGGTGTATCCCACCTTCAGAATTTCATCCAAAGTCCAAGTAGTGCCAAATAGATAAGTAATGGGGTTGGAACTCTGAGGCATACCAGGTTCTTCATCCAGCTAAATTATCAGTACAGCAATTCTTCAGACTGTCCCTTTTCCAGAGCTATGAGAGCAGGTTTTGTACTGTAGATGGACATTTAAAATGCTACACACTAAGACAGCCCAATCATACTATTTTTTTCTTCACGGACACAACATCAAGGATGTAATTTCACATGAAACCAATAGTTTTTCAACAGGTTTTTCTGTTCTTTCCCCAGCTCCTGAAGACCTAAACCATGCACTTTTTACAGTGCAGTGGGACATCACGCAAACACAGATAATGTCAATGACAGCTCTTATTTTGCAGCCAAAAGTTAGAAACTAACCATTTCTTTCCAGAGTTTTCTGGTTACAAGTAGTTCAGTATCTACATGCCAGTCACCTCTCAAATACTTGTGTGAGGCTGTATTAATCTTTCACTAAGGCACAATAAATCCGTGACTGAAATATTTTTATGTGAAAAGTAATTGAGTTAGAACAAATCAGCTGGCTTGCATCTAACTGTGGCCTCTCAGTAGGCAAGTTGTGTATCACTGAGGCCCACAGGTAATTGTGTACAGGTGTGTGTGCAACTGTGCAATTAATTCTAGATGCAACTGAGCTACTATACTAAATTCAAGAAGAATAATACTGTTACATACAAGGCTCTTTCCTTCAGGTCCTTCCCATAGAGGTTGTACTTTGCTGCAATGTAGCTGAGGATGGCTCTGGTCTGCACCATCTTCATCCCATCAATCTCCACCATGGGCACCTGCTGAAACAGCAGGGATCCATCTAAAAGGAAAGACACACATTATTTGACTGACCCAATAACTCCATGTCAGATTTCTTGCTGTCTTCAGAGGAACATTGCTTTTATGGTGAGCTTGCTGTGGGTAGTCATTGTATTAAATCGGAGTTCTTCCATGCAAAGAATAAACTACAGTGGTGCAGACAAATTAAACTGAAAAACACAATTATTGTGGGTTACCATCCTTTCTTTAAAAAAAATTCACTGAAGCTGCAGTCAGGACTGTGTTCAGCAGCTTTTAAAATGAAATTGAAATGCACTGGAGACAATCACAGTAAACATCTCAACTGAGTAAAAAGTGTCTATTTCTAAACAATGTAAAAAGAATTCTGTTCCATTATTTAAACATTATTTGACGCAAACATTAGACTCACAGATTTCTCTCTTATAACCAATCTTTAAGTTATATCAGGACATAAAATGAAATTTTGGGATACATATTTTCTGGTTACTGAAGCCCATGGTTAGGTTTGTTGGGACCACGTGGGATGCACAGACAAATGGAGAACAGAAAAACCCAGAGGCCTGGAAAACCCTGCAGGTTGGAAAGATACTCAATTTGGAATTTCATCTGTCCACATATGGAAAACAACCAGCCTCTGCAGCTGCTCACAGCTCTCAGCTTTACTCTTCTGTGTCAAAAGGAAGACACAAACAGTCTTCAAAGACTTCACACATCTTCTCTAAGTCTGGTTACACTTTTTTTGAGGTTTCACCTGAACTCACCTTGCAGGAGCTTCTCATACTGGTCTCGGGTTTCCAAAAACTCTTCTTCGAACTGAAAAAAAGAATGAGGAAGAAGAGGAAATAAGGATCTTTTCACGTTTCTAGAAGAGATAAATTTTTAAAGCACCATAAAAGGAAAATAATACACATCACAGTTCTTTCAATTTCAGATATGGCTCTAAGGGAGAACACACCGAGGACAGAAGTGGATATCCAATATCTCCTGGACTGTTGCACTTGATAAATGCTGCTAAGGGCAACCCTAGCAGAAGAACAGGCAATAAGAACTGGAGTGAGGATGGTTTATTTGGTATTAAACAGGCAGTGTAATGTGAAACAATCAACAATACAGTCTAGGCTGTCCTACAGATGCCTTCAGGAATGTGGAAAAAATCTCCTGTGCATATTTTGATTTGGGAGCTAGACAGGGACAAATACTTAGGAAGTTAAAACAAAGCTTTTACAAAATAATGTACAAGTAGCAAGCCCTGCAGGAAGTTTAGTACAGATGCGTGTTTCAGGCACCTGAAGATTAATTACTCACAAGATGAGAAACATAAAGATACAGAACTGCTGGTGATCAGATGGATGTAGTTGCATTCAGTATGGTTGAGGATGGCCAGTCCAGTCAGTGTTACTTATGGAGAAACTGAGTTCAAGATTAGGACACCAGTTAGACATCTACATGTATGTGTTTGCATATGCAATACATGTCTGTGATCAGTGCAGAACATGAAGACTAGAAAATGGTTGATGTTACCAATCCCTAAATGCCTTGCTCAGTCAGCCTCTCTCATAACATCTGTGCCACTCATGTTAGTAATAAAGATTTGCAATACTAGGGAAAGCCCAGATCAGGCATATCAACCTATTCCCAATGTTCAACCATAGCAAGTGTGATCAGAGTCTAAAATTTAGAACCCAGGTTTCTGCTGATGAGAAGCTGAGAAAAGAATATTCCAAGGAAAAAATCTAGTAATTGGTACTCATCGACAGCATTTTTTTAAACTTAAAAAAAAAGCAGAGAGAGAGGGACTTAAAACATAGGAACAAATGATGGAGGGAACCAGACAGTTCTGTCTTCTGCAAGGCTTTCAAAAAAAGACTGGTGGTCTTTTTAAAAAACTTGTATTCCTTGGCTTAGTACACAAGTAACTGTATGTTACTGTGTAACAAGTATGTACTGTAGCAGCTTATTGTGTAAAAGAGGACACTCAGAGCAAATACTAGTCCTTTGTGTCCTCAAACTGTATTACCAGTTTACCACCAAGATGGACAGCAAATTAATAGGTAAATTATATAACATCAGAAACAAATTAAAGTTGTATCTTCCTTCTCTGTTTTACCAAAGTATTTTTCCTCCGGCGCAGAGATTTCTAATTTCCCTACACATACGGGTCAATTTGCTCACTTCACCCTGCTGAGTTTCATCTAAATGATGCAAGATACAACGTATTTTGTGTTACAGCTTATTACGGAGGATGCAGCCAGTGGAGTGAAAAATAAAGCAAAAATCTCTGTGTGAGCATTCAACTGAAAACAAAAAGACTAGAGAAAGTAAATTACTGTTTTACTGGGCACAGATAACACTTGTTATGTGAGGAACACATCTATTAGTTCAGCAGCTCTAGGTCAGTAATCAGATGCTTAATTAAGGATTACACATTCTTGTGTTAAACAAGTCTCACTGCTTACAGTGTCACCGCTCAGAAAACATGTAACTTGAAGCCATGCTTTTGTGTGCCTGAGGTAAAAGTATTTAATAACACTGAATAGCACACATTAATTTACTGTTGCATCATTTTTTGACTAATAACAGGTGATCTGCCTCAAAGACAAGCTTACCAGTGTGCAGCTAGAAGGTAAAACTCTAAAACAAACCTCAACCCCAGCTGCAGCCAACAGCCAACGGATTGATTCCATCTTGCCTCTTCCAGCAAAGTAATATAGTTTCGGTTTTGTGGACATGACTTCAAACTTTCTGTTACCTAAGAGAGTTGAAAGAGATTTTAAGTTAATAATGATACAAAAATCTGATGACAGCTGGAATAATGGTTCACAGGTCACTCACACAACAAAAATTTAAGTTAATTTTTGACAAAATATTTTAGTAAAGTTTCAGTCTAAATTGGTTTGATTTTGTTGGTGCACAGTCAAGTCAAACTATTTCAGAGACTTTTCATCCCCCTGAAATTCAGGAAAAGCAAGCATCAAGTTGCTAAATAGGAGAAAATATAAAAAATAAAAAAATCACCCCGAAGAAAATCCTTAAACTTTTAGAAAACAAAAGTTTTAGCACTGAAGTTACATAGACACCACTAAAAGCCAAGTCTTGATCCAAGAGAAGAGGCAGTAAACCGAGTTTCCAAAACTGGCAGATCTTGTATCAAGGAATGCCAAAAGTATCTAAATTAGGAGAGTTAAAATAGCAGTATCTATTAATTCTACATGTTTAGGTGAAGCATGGGAATGTACTTTTAAGCCTCTCACTTTTTTTTATAGCTGTGGTGATCCAGCAAACAGTAGAAATTTCAAAAGCATCACAATATGTGATTCAGGATCAGTAGAAACTTCAGAAGAATGGCCTGTTTCTTCTGTAATAATCCAGATTAAAATACAGAGTTTCAAAGTGTTGCACTACTTATCCTTCTACAGGACGCATTTCTGTCTGTTATAAAACCCTGCTCTTCTGCAAAACTTTATAGACTTTTCAGATGATCAGATGCCACTTTGCAAGCAGCATTTTAGTTCTTTAATGACTTAATAAATGAGGCTATTGTTATTTTTTGAATAGACTAGTGTTTAGGCCTCATCAGGAACTGGATTCCACCGTAGAGCCAAGAGTGCAGTCAAATTTAATCATACTGGCATTTCACATGCAGAACTCCCTAACAGCAAGTCCTTGCTGCAACTGAGAGCTGTTTTCCCTCTGTAAGGTGATTTATTGTCACTTCAATTCCACAGTTCAAGTAATTCTGAAGAAGAGGCTCTTGGCATGCAAACAATAACCTCCAGTATCCAGTGTTCCAAGAGCTCTTTCATAAGCAGAGGGAAAAAAGACCTTGACCACGCACAAAGTGATCCGCTTGTTAGCCAACAGGCACGAAAAGAGAACACAAAATACGAGACTGCATCAGGCCATGGGAATTCAAATGAGCCAGGCTATTCCACCCCCACCTGCTCATGGGCCTCCAACTGCTCTTAGGAAAGTCACAGGGAACTAAAACACTGCCAAGTGGTATCTCTACCGCTGATAAATATAGCGGTGAACTAGAAACACACAGAAAGACTGATATCACTGTGAACTACACAAAAGAAGAGAATGAAACAGGAGCTACTTGTAATACAGCTACGTTCACAGAGAAAGAAGAAAAAAGTCAAAGGTGATTTTTAACTTGTAGTTTAAAAAACTAAAGAAACAGAAGAGTGGCACTTTTCCTCAGTGCCACTTCCAGAGACCTGCTCTTAGCAGGCCAGTGGACTGGTCACAGGACATAAGCAAGTCACTGATGCCCAACACACATCAATGCAGCAGAGGCAAAAGGAAGGTGAAGGCATGGGAGGTGCTTCTGTTAAACACCAGGGGATCAACAAACTTTGAAATGAGCTGTAGCATTCTAGGTTCGTAGGACTGAGCCTGCTATGCCATACTGGAAGAGAAAGTGCAACTTGTGAACTAAAATCTGATGGAAAGAGCACCTGGTGATCGGCAAATAGCTTTTCCCTTCTCCGCCCTTCATCAGAAAGAGGTAAAGTGGCAATTTGCAGCCAGGAGCCGCAATTGCTAGTAGGCTGCTGCCCATTCCCCTCAGACTGACACTTCAACAGGAAAAGGGACTTAGTGAAAATTTACTGTGATTTATGAAAGCCATCTGGGCTAAAGGGGAATGAGGGAACACGACTCCCACATTAGGTGAACACGGACCAGAAGAAGATGGGTGGAGAGGGCCAGGGGACCAGCTGTGCTTCGCACGTCCCGCAGATCCAGGACTCGAGGGCCCGGTTTTCCCTGTCTGCATTCAGCAGCCCAAGAGCGGTTCCACCCTGCAGCCGCAACACCAGCCCGGGGGCACGTCCCGTGCTCAGCGTGTGACGGGCAGCAGCTCCCGGGGCCAGCAGCTCCCGCCCCTCCCGGGGACACGCTCCCGGCAGACACGAGACGACGAGCGGCCCGCGTTCGGACACGGGGAGCCCGCGACCGGGAGAGCGGATCCACGGCTCAGGCCCGAGGCCGCCACAGACTCGCGGCTCCCCGCCTCACCGGAGCCCAACGAGCCAGGGGCACTGTTTGGCGGGGGAACAGCAAGAGAGCAATCCCAGGGGCCCGCATTACTCACCCACACGGAGGGTTACAGCGCTGCCGCCGAGCCAGCACACGACACCCGAGGCAGAGCACTCCCACCGGCCCCGCCCGCAGCCGCCATCAGCGCCGGGCCTTCCCCGCCCAGGCCACGGGACGGCGACGAGCGGAGCAGCCGCCAATGGGAAGCCGGAAATTTGCAAGTTTCGCAAAGCCTTCTGGAAAGACATCTCACCCGAAAGAATTTCGCTAAAACTTTTGAACTGGGGCAAGAACCGGCTTCTCTCGGGAGGTTTTGGCGCTGGAAGGTTATGATTCCATGCGCTGTGTCTCCGGATTCCTAGCCGCTGTCGCTAGCCGTGACGTGAAGAGCAGCGGCGGTTCTGACCTATAAATAACTGCTCGCACACAGTGCTTGTCTGGATGTGAGGGCGATCTGGCTGCGACATCTGTCACCCCATTGATCGCCAGGGTTGATTCGGCTGATCTGGCTGGCTAGGCGGGTGTCCCCTTCCTCCCTCAACGCTCCATGTGCGTCCCTCCCGAAGCTGCGCGCTCGGTCGAAGAGGACGACCTCCCCGATAGAGACGGTACCGTTCATCGGTCAAGGGTATACGGTAGCTGCGCTCCCCTGCTAGAACCTCCAAACAAGCTCAAGGTCCATTTGTAGGAGAACGTAGGGTAGTCAAGCTTCCAAGACTGCAGACACATCCAAGTGAGGCGCTGCATGGGGCAGTCTGCCATTGTTTTGTGCCTTACGAGGCACATTCCCTGTAGTGAGGGTCTGCGTATGGAAATATCGTCTTTTATTTCAGTTAAGCGCTTCTCCAATTTCCCAGTCCTACGAATCCGTGAGCTCCTTGCGTGACAAAATCCCTACCCCC
>VYZR01040088.1:0-18244 GCA_013400675.1 Oxylabes madagascariensis | reverse complement strand
CTGTGTTGTTGGGTTTATCAGCACTAGGTTAGAATCAAATGAAGAATAGTGACATTTTGTAAAACTCAGGGACAGTTTCTAATGTGATCACTTTGGCCTCAGAAGCATAACCTTGGAGGATCTTACTGGTAATCACAAGGAGCAGCCTGAGTAAAGTTGGCAGAAAATCAATTATGAAGTAAGCAGAAAGAAGACCAAAAGGAATCACAGATTCATTTTGTGAGTAGCAAAAAGTAAATAAATGTGGAACCAGATGTAAGGTAACTGGGGCAATGCAAGGGAAAAATGCAAGGCAAGATGGATCGTGAAAGATGCTATTAGTTTCTAATCTCCTTCTAGCATTTTACTCAGTGCAACAGTTTTAACGGAAGGTAGGAAAACATTTTTCCTAATTTTCGTTGCTTCACATATTTGTTTTTCAGCCATAGGTTGTGTCACTTCACATTTTTCTTTCACTCACTCATCTCTTGTTTTCTGTCTCATTTTATATTCTTTGGGTCATGTTTTGACAGGCACTAAACATAAACAATTTGCATCAGTCTCACTGTATTTGTCTACTACTCATCAAGGAGCTGATCTGAAGTTCATTGACATTACCATCAAGATAGGCAAGGAACTGAATCCTACACAGTTCTCCACAGCTTTCACAGACTATGATCCATTGTTTTAATAAAGTGCTGTGTTAGCAGCTGTGCACAGGAGGCCTGCCTATTTCCATGTCTTATTTAAACGTTATCAAAAATACCTTTTTGTAGCTCTCTATACACCTTTAAGATATGTGGTGCTGCAGGAATTGTTATTGGCATTGGGAGAATGATATAAGACATAAAATCCATTGGAAAGCAAGTAAGGAATTTACATTTAATGAATACCAGCTGCTCTTATGGGCGTTGATAAGGATAGGATAAGGATATGTTTTAGCATGTGTATGTGTAAAAGGGAAATCAAGCTTGGTATTAATTCTCTACATGCCAAAGTGACATGGCTTATGGATCAAGACTCCTTATGGGCATGCATCTGTTAACATTTTGTTGAAAGAAGTGTGTTAGAGCCTGTCTTGCAGAATAGGCTATCACGAAAGTGAACCTGTGGTCGTAATTCATGAGAGGACCTCACTGCTAGAAATTCTGGAGACCAGATATGCCATTTCTGAGCTATTTGGGGTCACAATGCCAAAGTATTTACTATTTGAGGATGGCAGCAGCAACTACAACAATAGATTTGTAACTTACCTTGGTATAAATGTATAAGAATTTTCCAAGAGCCAAAAAGACAGGAAAAATGCTGCTGAAAATACCAGACATTACAAATTTGAGTCTTCACATTGTTTTTGCAAAAGGATGAGGAATCATGGAAGACAATATTAAAGACCTGCAACCAGTTTTACTTTAATGTAGTATACAGCCTCAACTGAGTAATTAAGCTCACATTGTTGCTATAAGGGTGGTTGGAAGTCCAGTCCCGGTTTCTTGTAACAGATCTGCCATAACTAAAGTTGATGGTTTTAGTTGTCCCACTCCCCAGCTCTGAGCAATTCCTTAAACTAACACATTCTTCAACCTTAATACTAAGAACTTCTATGCCAGCCGGGAGGTTAATCACCCTGTGGCAATGGAGGAAAGTCAAATAAGGAAAAAAAAAATCAACAAAATCTGGAGAAGGCCATCCATTAGGAGACAGAGGATTAGGAGAAGAGTTCATGCATAGATGAAAGTAGTAAGTCTATGGTATACCAGGCTGTGTGCAGAGCTGTGTATAGTCACCTTTCTAGTGGCTCTAATGCTGTGCCTAAAGACCCCCTCCAGATGCCTCTATCCATTCATAATGTCACAGCTCCTGATGGGATCTCGGACAGAAGTGAAATCCGGTCAGGCCAGATGCAGTCACCCAAGGTCAGCACTGCAGCCGGCTGAGCCAGCCCACAGGCAGGGCTAAGTTAGAAGAAAAATGAAAATATCAGGTTTCACACAAGGCAAGATGGAGGGGTAGTGGGAGGATTTAGTTGGAGACCTTGCTTGTCCTCTTGACAGAGCAGTTTTAGCAGTGTATCTTCTATTTTCTATCCATACCCATTTAAATGTCTGACTGTCTTCAGCTTATGCATTTCTCAGAAGGGTATAGATGGTCTAATAAAGAAATTCTTGTCCCAGTTTTTGCCACATTTCACTGCATTTCCTTTCACAAAATGAAAATGAATTTTTAACTGGAAAACATTTTGGAGGGCATAGCCTAGCCTGTTGGAACACAAGTTTTGGGAAAATGAGAAAAAATCAGGAGCTTATTAGTTTAGTGGGGGTTGTTGGAAATACATTTGAATAAAATCCAATGAGACAATTTTGCAAAATATGTCTCATCTTAAACTTCACTTTGATTTGTAAACACTAGAGCAATCTTTTTGCACTACTTCCATTTCAAATATGCTATCACATGCACCAAGAAACTTGAAGGGACTAAACATTTCTGTAACATCAAATGAGTTGTGTGAAAATTGTGTATCTGATTTGCTCAGGGAAAAGCGATAGAAGGAACTCTGAATATTTATTATAAAAGTATTGTAAATAAATTACATGTGATTCTTGTATAGTTTTCAATAAGAAGAATTCCAACATCAAAGGCACAAAAGTCTGTCTCATGCATATATGCAAATAGTCACTTTAAAAACAGAATATGTTTTTTTAAACAAAAATCAAGCTATTTTACAAATTAAAATAATATATTCAAAATGTAGTAATGTAAAAAAATTTTAATGAGGTCTACAAATAAATTTAATTAAACAACAACGTTCATATCTGCTAACCCTTTGCATAGTCCATTTACAAAATTCAACACAACTATGAGCATGGATTTAACAAGTCCATTTTTTTAGCTGTCCTAAACTGCCATTTTAAGTAGTTGAGGATCATACAGACCATGGAAAAACGTTGTTCTCTATTGCCTTGTGTGATACTGTGTTCACAACTACATAAGACTCCATCTATGATCAAAAATCCTGCACTCTTGGCTAATTTTATAATACAATTGATTTGCACAGGACTTGCCTTCACAGCATTTCATCATCAACTGACGATAACAGTGGGAGGATGCTGGGGTTACATTTGGGTTTTGGGGTTTCTTCCTTATACAAATTTTTCCCATAAGTTGCCAGGAAACTAACTACTCGGTACTTGCAGGCACTTTAGAAGAACAAAGGGGCCAAAGGAGATTTGTAGCACCTGGCTACACTTCTTTTTGTCTCTGGGCGTTTCTCTTGGAGGGAGGAGATAACGCGAGTTTTGGGGCAGGAAAAGGATAGAGCTGAAGGCAGCTTCGCTCTCTTGCTCTCAGCATCGGAGAGAGGACGGTCAGGCTGCTGAGCGTCCACTGTCCCACTGGGTCTGGTCCCGAGAAATCTACCATCATCTGTTCGTGTGCCCAGGAATTCTGAGCTCGCCTCCTCCTGCCCTGCTGGAGCTGGGCTGGTCCTGTCCCACCACCGCTGCTTTCTTCAGCACTGCTTTGAGGCTTTGTGCTACGCTGTATCCCCGCATTGCCCTGCCCAGACATCCCTGCCATTCCAGCTACCACCAACAGTGCTTCTGATACATCTCATCCACCAGCCCGGGATTTCCCACCGTACCAGCTTGGTGCTCTCAGAGTTCCACAGAGGCACCAAGACCAAATTGCCCCAGGCTTTGTGAAACAAAGCCCCCTTCATGTTCCTGGTTCTGTTTATCATTAATGCTGTAGTTGTTGCTGTTTGTTTGCCTTGTTATACATACTAGTAAAGAGCTGTTATTCCTATCCCCATATCTTTGCCTGAGAGCCCACTTAATATTCAAAATTTTAGTAATTTGGACAGAGGTGGTTTGAATTCTCCATTCCAAGGGAGGTCCTGCCCTCCCTAGCAGACACCTGTCTTTTCTAACTAAGACATAGGAGAATTCAATTTTTATTGACTTTTATTGTCCTCAAGGCCAGCTACCAGGTCCACAGAAGACAGTCATGACAGTATCAGTGTGATGTTTTATTTTCTAGTTTCATTAGGCTTGACCAGTTGCAGTACTGCTGATATTCCAGTGTAATTAAAAACTTGAGCTATGTTGTAAGTTGAAAGTGAGTGAAAGGGTTAGAGTGTCTCTAATTGTGAAATCTACATTAAAAGAATAACTCAATCCTTAAATTAATAAGCCCTCAGTGATACTTAATATGAAGCCTCTAGGTGCCACTAATGATGGGCACATAAATTTGCTTTACATGAGGGCCCTGGAATCCTCTCTCAGTGTTTACAGCAAAGATATGAAGGCTTGTAAGCAAAATGTTAATCAGTTAACTGAAAACATGCCATCAAGAGATACATTAGAATTTAAAATCAATTGAAACAACTGCATTAGTAAAGATTAACTTTGCCATGGAAACGAACTGTTGTCAATCAAGTTGACCTGCAACTATAACTGGCATGTAGGGCATCCCTTCTACCATAGGACTTTGGTCTTTTATTATTCAGAATCTATCTTAAGGTGATGCTTCAGTACAATCCTTTAACCTCCCTCTTTTAAGTAATGTTCTACTTTATGCGCTAAGGAGACATTGATTACATGTCCATTAACCAAATGGAAAAATGGAAATGCAAAAGGAAAAAGAAAACATACTATACTCACAGCTCTGCTAAGAACAGAAAAAGGCAGGTTTAATAACTTCCTGACCTATTATATGGATAGATATTCCATAGCTTTTATTCTGTCTTTGCTGTTTATGCTGTATTTGTGCTGGTTTGGTTACTTCTGAGAATGGATATTTCATATCACTTTAATCTATCCCAGATGAATAAGAATTGTGAATAACAGATACAATGTCACAAAAACACTAAAAGCAAGCAGGCTGTGAGAGCACACTCAGCAGAGCAACTGCATTCAGCTCACTCAGCCACCACATACAGAGGAAGCAGGGGAGCAGCCAGCAGGACCCACCACATCTGTGCATTTTAAGATGGCCCATGGGGTTTGTGTAAGCATGGTTAATGGTTTTGTGCCTTTAACAAACAATAAATTAAAATCAGCAGACAAAAAAGCTGATCTACAGCCATTATGCTCATCCTCTCCTGCAGTCTCAGCTCAGTTTAAATGTAGACTTCATCTCCCCAGCTCCTTCCACCAGCTACAGAAATACTCCAGAGACTCAGGGAGTCAAACTTCCTGGCTTTTCCTTTCTTGCCCAGTCTTGCAATTGGAAAGCATAAACCCCTGCTAAATATTAGATAAGGAGAGAGAAGTAGGAGGAGAATAGTAGGAAGGAAAAGCCTGACTCTCATCAACCCTTGCCCCCACTTCTGCAGCCCAGTGCACAAGAATTGAAGTGAAGCTGCTGGGCAGAGGGGGTGCTGCTCTCTTGTGAAGGAGCAGCAAAGTTCAACATTTCTGGGGAATAGAGAGGATGAGACATGGGAAAGAATTGCTAATCCATCTCTGGCCAGCCCTGATCCCCATTCAGGCTGTTTCCAGCCTGCTTTGAGCCCCTGCAGCCTCTCAGGTAACAGGTGATTCCTTAGCACTCTTCCCTGGCTCTCCTGCAGGACCTGCTCAGAGCCTGCATCTCACCTTCAGCCCTGGAGTTGCCTCTGACAACCTGTGGTGAGTGGAGGCTCGAAGAAATGTGAGATTGCAACAGGCACAAAAACAACTAAAGGGCAAACAAAATACCTGTTTTCATAATAACTGAGAAAACAGATTTAAAGGGATTTGTTTGGGTTTAGTGAGCTATGCTTTAAAGCCTTGTTGTCACACCAGGAATGAAATGTTGAAAGTGAGCATGTACTTGATAATTTCCTCATATAACACTATGCTGAAGAAACACGTACCAAAGAATATACTGTCTGACTTGCAGTGTATGGGCAGTTATTATTTTTCTCTTGAAGTGTGAATGAAGGAAAGATCAGATGTGTAGTTAGCTACAGAAGCTGGAAATTGTGAAGAGGTATTGTGAATGTCCCATAAAGTTGTGTGCACTATAAAAATGGGCAGATGGGAAAATGTCCTTTTTTAGCTTAATTTTATCAGATATCTGGTCCAAATGTTTTTCGTTTTGGTTTGTTTTTTTTTAAGCTCAAAACAAGATATTTTGTAAGAGGTATATATCAACAAACCTTACTGTATGCCAAGAAAGCTCTTAATGTTTCTAAATATTTTCTCTTCTGTGAGACAAGTTGCATCAAAATCACAATACTCACAATGGGAGCAGACTATTAACTGGGTTGAACGGAGTATGAAGTTACTACAGATATTGTATCTCTCTTGAATTATACTATAGATTCCCAGCATGATTATTTGCAAGAGAGACTTTTATCAATGCTGGAAATCAAGCCCCTCAATTAAATATAAGAATACCACAGAATAAATTTTGGAATTAGAAGAAAACAATGGAGAAAAAATCAGATGAAGAAAAGAAATGGTGCTTCCAAAGGTTTCAAAATCATGTGGATTTCTTTATTATTTGGAGACTCCTGACCCTCTCAGCTGAGAGTATGTGCCCAAAATTGACATGAAGAAAGGACCACAGACGCTGAGGGCCAGCCCATCTCTCAGCCCAAAGCTTCTTTGGAAAGCAGTATTCAAAGACACCACACACATGAATGTAGAATCTATCCCACAAAACTTAAAGACGACAAGGAACTTTTCTCATGCCATTAGATCTGTAGAATATGCTGCTAGTGGGATGTAGTTTCAATGTAGTTAAAGGCTTGGGTTTTGTGTTCCCTAACCATGTGGCTAGTGTTCAATAAATAATTGATATCTTCATGCAAATGGATGAGTTTTCTTCATCCACAACTCTCTGAAACTGCAATAAGGATCAGGTGCTGTAGGTCCTTCTGTTGCTATAGTGATGCAGGCTACAGAGGTTTTCAAATCAGTAGGGAGATTATCAAAGTTGTCAAAGTGAAACACAATCTTTAAGATAGCTGAAGAGGTCAAGATAAGACCTGAAGTGTGGCAGGGGACCAGCTGAATGCAAGCTGTTCAGTTTCTGGACAAGGCCATTGCAGTAGAAATACTGCTAGGATGTAAACAGGAGGAAGAGCCCTGGGATGCTGTGTACAGGCAGGACACCTGAACTGTTAAAGCTCAATGGTGGGCTGATGAGTCCAATGGCACAAGACTGTTTTCGCAGGGTCACCTGAAAATACACCCTGGACTTCTGCTTGCTCCAGCTACATCCCAGCCCTGGATGTAATAAATAATAATATATCTGCTGTTGCTCTCTGCTCTGGTTCAAATGGGAAAGAAACATGGTTATGTAAGTCTAGGGAAAGCCACAACATTTTCCAGTGTTCAACATCTCTGTTGGTGACATGGACAGTGGGATCAAGGGCACCCTCAGCAAGTTCACTGACAGCACCAGGCTGTGTGGGGCAGTCGACACGCTGGAGGGAAGAAATGACATCCAGAGGGACCTGGACAGGCTTGAGAGCTGGGCCAGTGCAAACCTCATGGGGTCAAAAAAGCAAAGTGCAAGGCCCTACAGCTGGGTCATGGCCAGTCCCAGACACACCAACAGCTGGGGCAGAGAAGTGATTGAGAGCAGCCCTGCAGTGAAAGATTTGGGGTGATGGTAGATAAAAACCTCAACATTAACCTCTTCAGAAAGCCAAAGAAGACCTGGGCTGCAAGTAAAGGAGCGCGGCCAGCAGGCAAGGGAGGTGATTCTGCCCCTCTGCTCTGATGAAACCCCAGCTGGAGTGCTGCATCCAGCTCTGGTGCCCCCAAAATAATGACAAGTAACTGCTGGAGCAAGTCCAGAGGAGGCCATGAAGCTGATAAGAAGACTGAAACACCTTCCCTGTGAAGACAGGCTGACAAAGTTGTAGCTGTTGAACCTGGAGAAGAAAAGGTTATGTGGGGACCTCACAGCAACCTTCCAGTAACTGAAAGATATTTGCATGGAAGCCCAGGAAGGATTGTTCGTCAGGAACTGCAGTGCTAGAACAAGGACTAATGGGTAGAAACTGCAAGAGGGGAAATTTAGGTTAGGTATTAGGAAAAATTCATTACTGTGAGGGTGGTGAGACACTGGAACAAGTTGCCCAGGGAGGCTGTGGACACCCCAACCCTTGCAGTGTTCACAGCCAGGTTGGATAGGGCCTTGAGCAACTTGGTATAGTGGGAGGTGTCTCTGCCCGTGGTAGAAGGGATTAGATGACCTTTAAGATCTTTAAGATGATCCGCTCCAACTCCTTAACATTCTGTGCCTCCACGATTCTACAATTCCGTGATTCTATGAAGGACCCAGCTCTGAGTAGTGGGGACACCAGAGCTGTGGGGTGCCCCAGGACAGCAAAACCAGAGACCGCATCGGTGGAGTGACACACTGCACCAAAGAAGTTTGAGCACTATACTAATTAAACATGAACCCTGAACATGGGGTGGTGTCACTAATGAGACTAGCCATATAAAAATAAGCAGATCTTTAACTTTGCAGCAGTTAATGCCAACCTATTCATTGCAATTTTAAAATACATATTAATTGATAGCACTCTTCTCTCCTACATTCTCCCCCTTCCTGCTTTAATCTGCTTCCTCTTTGCTATGGAGGTAAGTGGGAGCGGCCTAGTGCTGGCTAGCATGATCTGGCAGGTTTCCTTCAAAAGAAACCTTTGCCAGTTGTCAGAATAACTGCATGGCTACATAACATCATGGAAGGGCAAAGAGAAGCAAGGAAGCATAACTAACAGCTTGAGAGGAAACCCAGTACGATCTGGAGATAGTATGGTCTCCAGACTGGAACTGGTTCAAAGCTACGCACGCACCACCACTTCCCTAGCATTCTTGTGCAAAAACACATATTGCTTTAAATTAACTTCAAACTAAATTTATTTTGAAGATCTAAAGATTCTAAACATGTTTAAATTTAACTAGTGTGAAGTTGTAGTAAAATTTTTGCAGCAGCAGTTTGATTTTTTTGTCAGTTTTGCAGAATCTGCACTCAAAAATTAATTAGAGACTAGTTTAGTATAAATTCATCCACCATCCACCAGGACTATTTTAATAACCTCTGTTGTCCTGCAGCAAGTGCAAAACCTGCATTTTTCTCTAAAACAGGTTTCACATCACTGTTTAGTTAGCAAATTATATTTAGGGAGCTAACTGTCTTCTTCCTCCTGCCATAAGCTGCCATTGATGATTTGGCAAAACACTGAAAACGAAGGATAAAAAGCATAACCTGAACATACTCAATTAATTTGATGGGAAAAGTGGTTTTTGTCATACCATTATTACAGTTTATTCCTCTCCTGGCCCATGGAAAAGTCCTTGTCTGCCCTCATCCCGTCAAAAGGAAGAGTTACTGCCTGTTGCAGAGCTAGCAGCATCCTGTGGAGAGAATTGCCAACATAAGCAACCTTCCAGTCTTGCTGCTTTCTGAATTTCCCCTTGGGACCCGCAATGAAACATCCTGTGTGCACACTGATATATCCCATACCTCACATCACCTCTCAATGTGGTGAGGGTGTTGTGTTCAGCCTCAGTCTGGCAAATCCACGTGCAATAACTGTCCTTGTCTGTCAGACTTACCATGTCTATATGTGTCAGACATGCCATTTTGGTCTTCTTAGCAATCCTAATCTATTTTAATTGCCTGATGTTAATATTAATGTCACTGGAAAATTTAAAGCAATGCTGTTTGATAGCAGTTTGAGTTAATAAAGGGATTCTAGTGCATCAAAGTTCACTTTAAGTTCTGCAGCAGTGAGGGGTTTATTAGGACTGCTTCCAGACTTGTAGTAAAATAGCTGGGATTATATTGTTTTGTGCTGTAATAGGAAAATGAGAATACTGCCATCTAGTCTAAGAAAGACTTTGGGCATTTTGGTTTTTGAGAAACTCTAGAGCAACCATTGAAGGATGATGCTATTACTAACTATGGAATGTATGAGGCAGAAACTATGAACAAGAAAATATGATCAGAAAGCTTAAAACCTTTTCTTCACTGAATTGATTCCAAATATCAATTAAATAAAGAGACAAAGTCCAGTACATGTGGACTGTGGGCTGTTCCCCAGAACAAGGCACAGAATGGGGCAGTGCATAATCTCAGGAGAGTAACACACAAACCACATAACTGTACTAATTCAGGCACCATCTGTAGATGATTAAAATGTGTTTTATGAACAAGAATGCTTATTGTGGTTTCATCAAAAATACTGTGCCCATGCATATCATGAGAACTTACACAGCATGCAAGCTAATAACTACTGTGAGAGGCAGAGTAAATTAATTTGGGATTAAAGTAATGCTCATACAGTTGTTGAGCTTCCAATTGACTTCAAGGGCAAACTTCTGCTACAAAAGACAACAGATTTAGCTCATGTTATCCATGCTGCATGTGTAACTGTTTCCATGCCCATGAGTTTCTTTGAAAAATGTCTCTTCAAACTTCAGTTTTGACAAGTAAACAACATAACATATTCAATGAAACTGTGCTATGGTAAAATTCTTTCAATTTTACTGAAATGCGATATAAAACATTGTGGAGAGAAGTAGCTACATCTCTGTAAAGAGTCATGAATAATGGAGGTTTTCTTACTTTTTTTTGGTTACAGAAACAACTTTGTTAGTTACCATCTTACTTCATGAAAGATAAGAAAACTTGGACAGACTCCAACTGTTGCTGTAGATCCTAGCTAGTTGGACAGAATTGGCCCCGAAGAAATAGGGATTCTCAAAGACAAGCAATAGTTAACTGTAGAAGAAGCACATTCACACATCCTTCAAAGTCTGCATTTTCTTCTTATGTGGATTTTTTCTGCTGGTATGAGGTGAAAAAAAAGGTGATTTTAGTTTCACAACTACAAATTGGACCACAGAAAGTCAGAATTTTGGAACAGTTGTTCAAATGAAATGTAATCTGAGAGCTTATGTGTGGAGATTTTGCCTAAAAAACAAGCAGCCATTCTCAAAAGAGGAATCCCATAGCCAAAGAAACGTCATCAAAGCATGCAAGGGAAATCCTCCCTACTCAGGCAGCTTCTCAATGGTTCCCTGCATGGTGGGCAGACGTGCTCCAGGAGGATCTCTCTGTGCTGGCCCTGACCCATGGCCCTGGGCTGAGCCCTCCCCAGGCATGCAGCCTCTGCCACCAGCTGCACCTGGGCACAGACCCCTTGGGTGGGGTGAGGGACCCAGGGGCTCTTCAGGGTAGGACTAGAGACTGCAGAAGTAATGCGTTAGTAGTCCTGGCATGACTTTGGTTTGCTTTCGTTAGCAAAATGTCGGTCAATACATGCATTTGTCACACTATGTTTAGCATCAGTTGTTTGTGTATATACAAACACAAAAATATCTGTGTATATAAGTACATAGACAGATATGTAATGGCATCTGTCTTTCACTGTGTATTTTTCATGCTTATCTTACTCCCTTTATGCACAGATTTTCAGATTTCCTGCTGATAAGTGATTTGATGCTAATGTAAAAACTTAAATGAAGTTGCACCTGAATTAGACCTGCAATGATGCTGGTATACAGGTTATCAGTAAGATTAATTCATGAAATGAAAATCATGAAATGTAATTTCTTCACTAGGTCTCCAGAAGCACTTTTTCTTTGGTGCCTGCTGCTTGTCTCTGTCTACAAAATTTTCAGTCATAAGTATTCTCAGCCAAAGTTTCTACGTAGTCAATGTTAAACTGAAAGTGCTTCAAATTGAGCCACCTTCCTCATTCTGATTTATGATGGTATTGCCAGTCTTCTGCATATTTGTTTAATTTCAAGCAGCAGATATTTGCGTTGGCGCATGTCCAAACATTGACAAAACAGGAAAAGCTATATTGAAATACACACAGAAGTTTTCCAATAAGCTTTTCTTACTATAAACAGCACCAGATGTACTAGAAGAAGTTGTAGAACATTAAACAGTAATAGTCATGTAATATCTTGCTTTTCAGAAAAGTTTCTTTCCAAACTGAAGTAGTTATCTGGCTCAGATTTTTTCTTTCTTTCCAATTTTTTTTTTTTTTTTTTTTTTTTTTTTTTTTTTTTGCTTTACCAACTATAGCTGCATATACTTTTAGTCATAATAATACGAATGTGTTCTTTTTCTAATCCTACTGTTCCTTTGCGTTGATGATATATGAAGGCTGTGTGGTGCCCAGATTCATGTCTGAATCTTAATTCAGGAAAAAAGTTTTGAATCTTAATTCAGGAAAAAAAATCCATACACCTGCTACCCAAGCTACACTTACAAACTCACAGGATTAAGCTTTTGGCACACAGGTCCATCTCTTTCCTGTTCATTTGCTCAGGACAGAAGCATGTGCTCAGATGCTTTTTTTTTAATCAGAAGTATAATTATGTAGTCATGGTTGTCTGAAATTCATGTTCCTACTGGCCACAGCAGATGCAGGCAAATCAAAACACTTCGAGTTCTGAAGAGCTGGTTGCATACAACTTTCTTTCCTGCCTATCTCAGCTTAGGTGCTATAATATTAGCAAGATTTGCATATCATTAGTGCTGCTAATTTGAAAATTTCTCCTGTATCTATTTCATTTCACACACACAGGCTGCATGCCAGTGATCCAGCTGTGACTTCAGTGACCCATTAGAGCATTGATTTATGTGCTCACATGGTTCTCTTATTATCTTGTTCTGATTTTGATCTGTTCCAAATTATTCCTAAGGCTGTCTCAGGTACCAGCTGACCCAGGAACTGAGAACTGACTTTTTCTTGTCCCTCCTGCTGGCTCAGTTGGCTCAGACACAAAAAGTGTATGGAGGAGCCAGGCAGGACAGAAGCACATGGATTAGCTTATTGTGTAAATATCTGAATAGGTAAAATTATGCAAGAATCATTAACATGTAAAAATTCAGGAATCAAAGGAGAAAATAAAAACAGAACGGATAAAATGAACAGAAAAGGGACTAAAAGTTTTAAGTTCCAACACTGAATGAAGCAGGTTCACACAAGACTGAGAAACTGGGGCTCAAACCAATAATTTCAAACCAAACAGAAACTAGTATGAGGAAATCTGAAGATCATAGTGACACCATCCTGCTGCCTAGAAGGACAGATTAATCTCTCTGCAGCACTGTGGTCTCCTAATCTGTGCTAAAAGCTGTGGTTAAGAAGTGAGATGTAGCAATGAAGACAAGCTGCTTGGTGGCAATAATGCAGTGTTGCAATAAGACAAAAAAGAGATGCAAAAATGTAAAGTAAATCAGATTTAAAATGTTAGTGACTTGAGTACTAGACGTGATCAAGATTTTATGCTTTCTTCTTTTCCTTGCTTATTTACCTTAATGTATGTCAGAAATATGTGATATGCTCTGAAAGGGGCTGCTTCTGAAGAGAAACTGCTTTCTTGTTACATTTTTTATATTTTTAGTATTCTGTCAGATCTCTGCCTTTACAGAGAACTATGGTACTGATCCATGCAGCATTCATAAGTATCCTTCACTTTCAAAGAATAGACAAATTTTTTGCATTAATACCGGAAGTAAACTGAGAGTAGGTTTAGACTAGACATTAGGAAAAAAATTCTTACTGTGAGAGGGGTGAGGCACCGAAATACTTTGCTCAGGGAAGCTGAGGATGCTCTGTTCCTGGTAGTGTTCAAGGCCAGGCTGGACGGGGCTTTGAGAAACCTGGACCAGTGAAAGGTGTCCCTGTTCCCATGGCAGGGAAGTTTGCACTAGATGGTCATTAAGTGTCGCAGTACAGATAGTCTGTAGCTGGACAGATAAATCTGGCTATAATAAGAAACCAAATTTGGCTCACCTAGTTCGATAAACAAGTCTCTAGGTGAACAATGATAGGACAGATTTAAACTCAGAGACCTCAACCAATCCCTTCCAACCCTAAATGCAGATGTATAATTGACCAGGGAGCTGGGTGGAGTTAAGACCCAGACCAATCAGTTGTCTAGATCCGGGAGTTTTGAACTCCCTATATAAGAAGCTTCCAAACAATAAAGCACTCTGTTTGTCTTATGATCAAGAGGACTCGAGTCATGATTTCTGTCTCCAACCTATGACCCACGTAATATGTGGTGGCCCTCTATGAGGACAACAACAATTTCCTGCAAGCAGAGTGGAGGGAGACAGAACAGCTCATGAGGCTGTATAAAAATATGGTGAGTGAGGAGAGCCGCCAAAATGGCATGAAGAGCTGATCAAAACAGCATGAAGAGCTGACCAAAAATGGCATGAAGGGCCGATGAAAAGTTCGGATTCCCCTTTGTAAATACCCCTTGTAAATAGAAAACGGCACCAAAAACATGGGAGGATGGTTTGCGCCGGAAGAAAACCCCATTGTCAAGGTATGGATTCTCCTTTTACCTAAATGGGGAGTAAAGTATATGTAGCAGGCATTGCTACCCTTGCTGGTGTGGTCTGGGAACCACGGACTAAACATTATAGAGCCCTGGAAAATTGTTTCAGATATGTTGGGGTAGTTGGAAGTTGAGCAGGATGCAGAGACAGCAGTAAAGATGCTGCAGACACCACCCACCAAAATGTCTGTCAAGGACACGGAGTGGGGCAGAGCAATGGCTGAAAAACCAAGGGGGAAGCAGCCATTATTCGCCAGAGCTCCCCCGCTGCCACCAGCACCAGGTGCATCCTCAGAATGCCCGGGGCCCCCCACACCCCAGCTACAGAGACCACCTTTGGGCTCCACACCCCATAATGCACCAAAAAACCCCAACATGGCAGAGAGCACATGGCACTGGAGTCACTCACCCAAGATGGCAGAGAGCACATGGCACCAGAGTCACTCATCCAAGGTGGCAGAGCACAAGAGATAGTCCATGGGGAGAGAAATGCCACGCCAGTCAAGTGGAGGCAGTGGCCAAAATTACCCTTCCCATTGCGCTTGGGATGTCCTCCAGTGCACCCACCACAAACCAGAGAAAAAGGCACCGTTTCACCAGAGGCCAGAAGAGAAGCAGGCAGCCCTGCTGTCGGAGCTGTCCCTCCGCCACACTCACCCACACCATGCGGGGAGCCACTGGTGCCCGGGGGCGCAGGCTGCTGCATACTGCTGCATCCACAGTTGGGCTCGAGAAGCCTGGGAAAAACCGAGGCAACCAGTGCCACAGTCAGTGCCTAAGAGACTGGGAGGCCCAGTCAGTGCAAGCAGCACCCAGGACCGCAGGACAGCACATCATGCTGACTTCCAAAGGCCCCAGACTCCAGCAGAGTGAGGCAGAGCTGCCCACCACCACCAACAAACCACATTGCCAGGCAACCGTAACAACAACAACAATATCAGCCCCTTCTGCACAGCTAGACAGAGCCTGGAAGTTTATGAGGGCTGTGGGAAGAGAACCAAAAGAGAGCCCTTGGTCCCTCACTTCATATAACCCGGGAGGGGACCCTAACAATATCACAAAAGAATTCGCGCCGCCCAGTGCTATGCAGCCTCAGCCAGAGTCGAGTCACGGCGAGTGGTTAGGGCCAGGGGGGCCCTTCCCAGCAGTGTTTCCCCTTCCACCTGCCCTCTGTGAAAGCGAAGTTGCAGCAACAAATGCACTGGGGTGGGGGACATGCAAAGCCTTGGGCATCTGTGAAGCAGAGCAAGGCAGCAGCAGAGATGGTGGGAGAGGTGGCACATGGAGCTGTGGGGGTGCAGTATCAAGCACATGGCCCTGGCACAGGCAGCGCCAGTAGAAGCAGCCCAAGCAGAAGCAGTGCCAGCAGAAGCACCGCCATGTTCCCTGTCCCCGCAAACGTGGCACACTTTGCCTGGTAAGGCATTGCCACTATCTTGTGGGCTGGGAAAGCCCTACAAGCCATCCCAGCACTGTGCCCCAAGTACAGCCCACAGCTCCCCAATGCCAGCAGCCCCAGTGCCAGCACCCCCAGCAGCGACCTGAGAGCTCTGGAGCCCAAGACAGTGCTCTGAACCAACCCTGGCTGCGTCAAGAATTGCCATTTTGGGGGGACCCTGAGCAGCGCCCACCCCCCCTGCAGCTGGGACCGGGGAGCTGGGCGTAGGCAGGATGACTGCAGGGAGTGGCAGGCACCTTCCCAGCCACCACAGCCACCACAGCCCATGCACCCATGGCAATCCAAGTGTCCAACGTACACAGCAACCCCAGAAACACTACCCACAGAATTAAAACACATTAAAAGCTTCTTTAGTAATGTTTTCAATAATCAGACACAACAAATAGTTGCCATAGAAACAAATACCCATTCTAATGTTGATTTCTAGGTACTTTCAACAGCTTTAGTCCTAACAATACTAAACTCTTTTCTTTCCAAATGTGCATTAAAGTTTTAATATAATACTGTGTAATATTTAAGGATTATAGTTTAATTTAATAATTTTCTTCTGCATAAAACTCACAATAATTTTCTAGGCTGTTTTTACCCTCCAAAGAAAAAAGAAGCATCAAAGTATTTACTTTCCTCTTCCAAAAATCCGACAATTTCAATTAGGAGATTTCGAAATCCAAATTAAGTTTTGTTGTCAGTCATCTAAAACTGTGCAAATGTAAAACCTAACATCTAACATCTAACATCTAACAAAGATGTTTCCTTTGATAGTTTTGAATTAGATTACTTGTAGCAAAAAGATAAATAGTACTATAGTTCAAAGAACTCTAGAGAACTATATAATAGAACTATAGTGTTCAAAGGAACTATATATATGACTACACAGTTATAGTTATTTATTAGTTCTTTATAATATCATTAATTATTTAGCCAAAGAAAGTTGACAAAACCAGCTATTCTGTGAGTTATTACTAAAAAATTTCTTTTAAAGATATGATGGAGAAGTCCACCCAATCTAGGTCTCAGCTTCGGCTGAGCTGTGGCCTTGACAGGCAGGAGATGTGTGCCATCAAGCCTAGATGTTTCTGCACTAAAAATGAAAGCAAGTCACTTTGACTAGCTGATTTGGCTTTGCAGAAGCTGAACCTCTTTTCCTTTGAGATAAACATGAAGGCCTTGTTCAGAAGAGGCTTTTCAAGTCCTCATTGTGAAAAGGAAGATCCTCACATGCCAGACCCTGGATAATGGTAAAGCATAAAAGCAGTTTAAGTTTCACCTTGTTAATTTCTTTCAAAAGTATGTTCAATTTTGTTCCTGTTATAACTGTTAAAACAAGGAAAAGGAGAGAAGTGTGGAGTGTCCTCAAAAAGTCCTCAAAAGTCTTGGGTGATCTCAGGTTCTCATGTTTTTCTCATGCTTTTATGTCAATTCACAACATAACCTAACAAGCTGTCCTAGGGTGGCTTTATGATGCTTGTATCCCCATTTGTCTGTTCTGTTTGTGCTGTATATCAAGTTCTGTACCTTTAAGACTGGTTCTGAGAGTAAAGGGAGAGAAAGAAGAAGCACAGAGTTTATTTTGAAAACAGCATTCACTCCTCTGCATTCCTTCTCCCGACTGTGGTTTGTCTCCGGACTGTCCGAAGCACAGACCAGCAATGAGACAGAGATGTCCCTTGCTTTTAGTCAGTTTTTGGCTAGCTGAGGCAGAGAAGCGTTCTGGACTATTTTTTCTTTTTTTTCTTGGGACTGTTAAAACCTGCTCTGAACTGAAAAACCCAGAAGAGCACTGAGATCTTGCACCTACAGCCCACCAGGGCTGGGACCTCTGGAGGGACTGATATGAGACTGAGCGAGCTGAGCTACCCACAGCAAGGACCTTCTGAATTTGCCATCTCACTTTGGAATAATGAGAGGTTTTATTGTTTCATATTATTAATTTCTTTATGTTTTTGGACATTTTGTTTGTTAAATAAATAGCTGTTTCCACTTATCTACGAGGAAGTTCTTTTCCTGGACTGGTTGGGGGAGGGGGTGTTTGGGTTTGCTTTCCAGAGGAACCTATTCAGAGGTTTCCTCCCAAATTTACCCTAAACCAGGACACAAGCCAACAGCTTGTCAGAAGCAGAAGATTGTCAGTGGTAAGACAATTTACCTACCACCCGACTCGAACTCCAAGCCTCAAACATTTGGGAGACATCCGCGGCAGAAGGACGTATGTTTTTAATTGCAATGGATTTGAGTTGAATTGTTTACTGTTTTTAGTGTTAAGTTGTGACTTTGTAACTTCTAAGCAGTTTACCTGTGCCATGCTAGCCTAGAGGATTGTGATATTGATAGTTTTCACCTAACTCCTAGACATGAGTGTCACAGCTCCGGTGATACATAGGACACACATTGCTAACTAGGAGAGCTAGCTTTGTCAAATTGAGTAGAATGCCTCATTCAAATTAGACTCATGCTGTCTTTGTCCGAGATGCAAGGTGCCTGCAAGAAGGAT
>VYZR01040085.1:3616-26802 GCA_013400675.1 Oxylabes madagascariensis | reverse complement strand
TTTTCACTCAGAGACTAGACAGGTGCTATGTCTGAGAGAAAAGTTTAAACTACTTATGGTTTGCTATTTATGGTATTGTTTCTCCATCTCACCACTTTAGTGGTTTATTATTCTTAAGACTTTTGTCCCCACAACAACATAGGATTTCATCTCTGATGGCCTGTTTTACCAGAATGTTTCTGTGTAAAAGATATACAAAAAAAGCATATTTTATGTAGTCATCTTAATACATCTTTCATAATTTAAAAAGCTAGAAGTTTTGTTTTGATTTTAGTTTATATAGAGATGTTTCCTTGTTTCAGTGATATAAATAAATCAAATGGCAAAAGTAGCAATTAAAAATGCCTGAACGAAAAGGTTAAAAAATTACATAATTTTGTGACTTTTACGGTAATTCAAAACACTTAGTAGGAAAAAAATACCTAAATATTTGCTGAAACATTTAATATATATGATATAAGATTTTCATGTGCACATGCTTTGTTTATATATATGTATATGTATGTATATGCTGAAACATCCTGTGTATGTGCATATGTAAATGAGTGTATGTAAACTCTCATGCTGGGTAAGCATATTTTGGGAAATTTTGAAATTGTTTTAAAAACATGAACTGCAGTTCATATACGTAAACCCACCAAACAAGATTCGTGTTTTATCTGATTTTAGGAGATTCGGAGCTGCATGGGTTTTTTTCTTGGATGGAATTTTCTAGTATTTTCTTGTCTTGAAAACTCAGGCTCCTATTCTTGCTACACACACTTGAATTCAGCCCAACTCTAGGAAAAAAACATTGAAATAAAAACATTTTCTGCTTAATTTTAAATAAGATTTTTGCTGCCATTTTTAGGATACACACTCATGCCCACATAATGCAAGGGTTTTTTTTCTTTTTGGTTTTTTTTTTTTTTTTAATAGTAGTATAAATGCCCAGAAAAACATATAACCATAAATATACAGGAAAGAAATATGTTTCTCCATTACAAGCAGTTGGACTTTCCTCGTAAGGAACAATTTGGAAATATTATTCGGCTGCATTTGAAATGTATTGATTAAATTATATATTGTCAACACATTCTGAGGAATGTATGCAAGTTACCAAATGCTTGTTTAGTTACTAGAAAACCTCATAAGCAGAGGAATAAAATAGCTCACAAGTGAATCTCGTTATTTGTCTGTCTCCTTCTGCCATGCCAATAACATTTAGATTTCCAAATGACATATTCTGACGTGAGGCACACAGCAGGTGTGTGTGTGTGATGGGACTACTTCTGTTGGATGTTGATTACTCTCTCTGTCATGTGAAAAGCTTCCCATTCCCACAGCTTTATGCAATATATCAATGGTAATGAATTCATAATCATTATCAAGCTTGATAGAGGCTTGACTACCATGACAGACGTCTTCTCAATTTTCCTGTTGCATATGTTCTTTTCCCTCTGGAACAACGCTTACATAAAATTTCAGTATTAATGTCTGCCTTTTATGTTGTTTTGTATCAGTCATTGACTGCAGTGATCAATCTTTTAATTCAGATGAATAGATAATTTACAACCAAATGCCAAACACATCAGCAGAAATTTAGCAACTGTCGAGCAAACGATAGTGACCAGAATTATTTGTCTGTGCAAAAGATAGCACAGGGATGTTATTGCATGTTTATGCACTTGAATAGTGTTCAGGCAACTACAATACTTACGTGGTATACTTTGAGCAAAAGACAGTAAGTAAATCTACTCTTTTTCCTGCTTGTCATGAGATTAATGCAAACGAGTGTGCAGTGATGCTGACCAACTGCTGTCCTGCATTTACCATGGTGTATATATAAACAACCACAGTGTATATATAAAACAACAGAAGAGCTCAATGGTGCTCTAAGTCTTTCAGGGAAAAAGAAAAAGAAGCTTCCGTGTTTTCTTTTGACAAAAATGTTTTTCTTCCCTGAAGCACTTATTTTCAGATATTCTCCGTGTTGGTCATTTGATGATGGATTTCCAGAAGACTGCTGTGATGAAAAAGCAGATGTATTCTACTTAAAGAAGCTTCTTTAAATTTCCGTGCTTGACATTTTCCCCCTTTCTTTACTTTGGACTCTGCCCGTTGTGGTGCAGCCAGATAGATTGTAGAGGGATTCCTCAGGAGTTCAGATCACCCATCTCAGCTTACAGTGCTCATTCACATGGACACCAACTTAGCAATGTGTGCTCTGCATATATCACATACACTTTCCCCCAAATTATTCACCACCTGTTTAGCTGTAATCTAAGACTTTTATTTACTGTAGCAAACAGTCCACCTGTGCTGGCAACCTACTGTGACCTGTGTGGAGTCTTGGCTTTTCGGCTATTCCTGCTGTCTTGGAGCATGCTACAGAAAACTTCTCCAGCTTGGGACAAAAGTGGGCTTTTTGTTAACATCAGTGTATTTTAGACTAACAGAAAAGTAATGTCAGTGGGAGGCCAGTGGGTTCAGCTTTTGTGATAAGGACTGTTGTGTTGTTTCAACAACTTAGGAATTACTTGCAAATAGCCATCTTTTCTATGTGAACTCATGTGTTTCTGCCATTTTCATAGAGTAATGGAATCATGGGATAGTAAGTTCCCAAGAGGGATCTGCTGCACTCCTCTATTAGAAGACAGAACCACCTATACATAGTCTGACATACCGTGATCTACTGGTGGCATATCCAGGGCCTCCTTGGTCATCACTTCCATTATTTCATAAACCTTCTGCGTAAGGTTTTCTAACATCTAACTAGCACTTTTTATTGCAATTTGAACCCATCTTTTCCTATTTTTTACCAGTCCTGTACATAGACAAATGATTATTCTTGTCTTCTTTGTAAAAAATATTCACATGCTTACTCTGGTCTTTCCCCCAGTTCCCTGACTTGCTCCAGTCTTCTCTCCTCTAAGCTGCAAAGAAGCAATTATTATCTGTAAAGTAATAAAAGCAATGAATGTAATTAAATCTGATTTCTAAGGTTTTCTATAGAATACTCATTTCCTCTTATGCCCTTGAATATTTCCATACATAACTGATTCCCAGATATGCATACGCAAGTAAGTTTGAATCTTCCTTACATTAGTTTCTTCAAGATTGAGTTCCTGGCTTGCTCTGGAGCATGCATTTAAAACAACTGACTTTGTTTGACTGATTGTTCCAGGATCTCACCTGGGAAATGAAATCAAGTTGATTAGTCTTTAATTTCTTGACTCCTTTTAAAATTTTATGGTATATTTGTCCTTACTAATCTCTCAACACCTCATCATTCTCCAAAATTTTTCAAGGACAAGTAGCTTTGTGATTTCTTCAGACAGTGTTTCAAATATCCTATATGAAATTGATCTGGTCCAATTTCAAAACTCCTAAATTAGAAGTGGACTCAATCTTCTTTTACCTTATTCTCCCTGTTATTTCCCTGTATCTGTCTAATTTAGGCATCACTTCACTGAATTTTTGCAAGAGGAATTTGAACAATTGTGTATAATCTCTGTTCCTTCTTTCTAGATCATATGTACAAACCGGAATACATGCCAGGAGAATTCCCAAACCCATCAGGGAGCTGTCTAGTGAATCTAAAGAGCTCCAGGGCTAGGCAGTCCTGGTAAAGAGGCTCATGTGGTTCACAGGCTGAGGATTACTTGGATTCTAAGTGCCTGGACTCAAGTTCAGGCAAGATTTAAGCAGATTAAATCTCTATCCTGGTTTTCTTCAGAAAGAAAAATTTCATTTTAAAAAATTGAAAAACGAGAAATTGAAAATTTTACCAATGATCTACACATAGGCATCTCCTTTTTAGAAATTGTAGCAATTTCAAGGTCTGACTAGATAAAGCTAAAGTGAAAAATTATGGCAACTCTGCACATTGAATGAATTCAGTATTTTTACTGCTGCTAAGTGTTTTAATAGCATTAATTAAAATCGGCTGATATTTCCATACAAGTTCAAAACTGAAGAGGCTTAAACACTCAGGGAGGCTGAACTTAGAAGTGATCATGGGCCTGAGGATTTTCAGGTAAACAGGTGAGGCTTGCTGACAACAAATGCTGTTGCACAGGCAATGCAGGGAATTAAACAATGTACAAAAAGAGAAGATAGAAAAATGACAATGAAGCAGTGAAATAAAATTTGTTTTTTATTTTGCAGCTTTCCCAAGGTTGTTTTTTCAGACCAGATGGAGCTGTGACAAGAGAAGCCTCAGCACTTTTTATTTTCCATTGATTTGGAGGAGATTAGACAAAGTATTAGTCATAGTACTGGGGGCAAAATAAATTTCCTCCTGGACTTGGACTTAGCTTCAAACAGGGAAAAGAAGGTTTGGACATGGGTTTCAGTTCACAGAGATCCAACCAATGCTCAGAGAAACTGTTGGAGAATAGGAGGCCCAGGGGCCAAGGTGCAACGCCCATGTGGGGCAGAGGTCTGCCAGGGGAGAGTCTGGCCCTGGAAGCTGGGCTTATCCTGGTGCTCTCTGAGGGGCCACAGCCTTCCTGTGAAGGAGGAGCCACATGAAACACATGACAGGTCTGCTGTCACTTTAACCTGCTCACCCCTCTTCTTGAGTTACCGTCACCAAAGTCTGAGAATGAAACTAGGAAATACATGTGGGAACTTTTAACCTGTGAAAATACTTGATTTACCAAGTAAAATAAAAACAATAATAAAAAATAAGCTCAAGACAAGATCAAAATCTCTCTGTAGTAGCTACTGTTGAAAGAACAACAGGTCAAATTCAATGTAGAAGCAACCCTAAATGCTGGCCTGATGTGGAAAACTTTTATATAGTGAGCTGGGATTTGTAAAATGCAATTGGGCCAAAACTAGCAGGTCAGGAAGCAGCAAAACAAGAGACTCTTAAATCGAAACTCCTGAACATGCATGACAGAGCTGATGGACAGCCCAGACTGGACTCCTGGAGTACCAGAGATGGATCTGTCATTTAAGGGAGCGGCAAATTATTTTCAAAGTTAATTCAAATGTTTAACAAGCTACACAGAGGCTGCAAGGAGACTTTGCTTCCCTGTAACAGCCGATCCCAAAAGAGACTGTGCCTTGGAATGCCCCTCCCACACCTCCTCAAAACACCGAAGTGGTTCTTTGCAATAGGAGGGAGGGTTGGTGGCATCCCCTCCAGCAGTGACAAACTGACCATTCAAGCACAGGTGATTATGTTCTCCACCCCTGGGAACAGCTGATTTCTGGAAAGCAGGTTTGCATTTGTACCACCTATCTTTATCTGTGCATATGTATACAAACTCAAGGTACCGGTTGTGACAGCATTTTCACTTAATGAAATGGCAAGCCATATACTTAATTTAAAATATACTAAAAAAATTAAGTTAATTTCAGTTAATTGTTTCTCTTATTCATGAAAGGATCTTGTCATTTATTAATACAATCAGACTTTAGTTCCTGCTTGAGTGTAAGAGGGTGTGTGCTATTCATTTTAGATTTTATCACTCCATGTTTCACAATCAGTAATTTATGCTTCATTAAGCAACCACTGGCATATTCAAAAGAAGTCTGGTAAGATAGACCAGACTTTAATGTTTGAATTAGGAAACAATTTTGTTTTGTTATTTAATCTAAAATAAGACTGAAAAAAAATATTGAGCATAATTGTCAAGTCACCACAGGCCTTCCAGTTTTGCCTGCTGTCAGTCATAAAAAATGACCAGTGAACTTTTCTACAATACATCTAAATTTAACTGTAATAAAATACTTGTTTAGAATAAGGGAAAATCTAGAATGACCTGATAGTTAAGATATTGCCGTACATATTGGAAATATGCTAGTGTAGACTTCCCTGAAGTCCCATCTCTGTTAATTGAGAATGTACCCCTGGGCACAGGTTGCTTCTTTGTTTCTGATTAGCAGGCTCAACAGCTATCTATAATTAACAAACTAATACTAAATGATCCTTTAAAAGCAAAGAAAGAGCTAAGATGCTATGCCATAATTCTATTAAACCATTTCAACATGACTGATGTTTTTGTGCCATTTTAAGATATAGTCTAAGAGATAGTAGATTTGTTAGCACAAGCCAGTTATTAAAAAAAAAAAAAAAATGGAAGAAAGAAGGAAAAGCTTTTTGTGGTTATTATGCTCTGTTTTAAAGTGCTCAAAAATTGAGGTTCTGGCTTTAGATTGAAATTTGGCATACTGCACCTAGTGCCTAGGGGTGTAGTTCTATACTGCAATATCTCTGCTGGCAAAGCTGGTTTGAGAGGTTCCCATCCTGAGACTTAGGTTCCCACCACCACCCTCCTGAGTCTTTCTTCCTCTCAGTCTTGTTGATTAAGTTATTTGTGAAGCCATGTCACAAAATTGTATGAGAGATCAAGCAGCTGCACAGCCCTGCAGAGACCTGCTCACGCCCAGCTGAAGGGATGAGTGAGATAAGGAAGGTAAGGGATAAAGAGAAGGTGTCTTAGGAAATGTGGGACCTTCTTTAACCAAGACTGACCCTAGTGAGAGTGGCAGGGGCCACAGCACAAGTGAGAATCACATGTTGAAGAGGGTGAGGGGGAGGAAATTAATGTATGATTTTGGGCTAAGGAATGCAAAATTCTATTTGGTTTTTTTCCCTCACAGCTTTATTTTGTAGAGTTCAGTTCCCTGATCTGATTCTCAGCAAAGCAAGAGTGATAATGGCTTGGGCGAGCAAACAAGACACCATGATGTGCAGGGACAAATCCCATAAGCAAATAGTACTGCTGATTGTCTGGTATATGCAGACAGCAGGGAAGGCTCCCTGGGAAGCGGTCGGTGAGGCCTATTGCCTAGGCAAAGCAGCTGGAAGAGCAGCATCACTCCAAAGCCCAGCTCCAGGACACAGGGCGGAGAAAGCCTGGGGCTGATCCTCCACCAGGATCTTCTGCTCTCTGTGAGTCACCAAGGGCAGCGGTGTAGTGGATTGTCTTCTGCCCTCACTCATCCAAATCCTGCCTGCGTCGTGTTTTGGTGCAGGGGAGAGGGCTGGTTCTAGCTAGTACCAATCTTTTGAGAGATTGCCTCGCTGACACAAGCTGTAAAAGTGGTTTTCTAACACAATAGGTGGGTGTTCGTATTCTTATGACGCTTAATCACAGTTTACATGACAGTTTATTGCACTTGGAAGTATTATGTTAGATCCATAATTTAAAACTGCCATATGCTTAGAATTATTAAATTAACATTTTATTGAGGCAAGGGATAATGTGTGAGAGGGGTTTTTTTCTTATTTATTTGTCATTTAAAAATTTAATTAGGTAAAAAAATCTGAAGCACTAATAAAAAAATAGCAAACATAAAAATGCTCCCAGGCAACCCTAGAAACATCCATTACACACTACCCTTAAATTTTACTCCTTTATTCCTCAAACAACTCACCATGGCACAAGTAGAAGGAATCAAGCTCTTTGCCCTCATCTATCCACACATCCACCTTTTAGAAGAAAACAAATCTACCAAAAATTCAATGTCATATTCACCACAGTTTTACTGAAAACTTTCAGCAGAGAGGTGATATATTCTTACCTATAGAATGAGCAGTGCACATGATGGCACACTGAGCACTTCTTCAGGATATGTCTCACACAACAGAATCTCACAGGCAGCTGGAAATATCAGCCTCGTATTAATTTTCTGAATATGCTAATGATCTTGGGAAGCTCTGTAACAAGGTGATCCTTATGTCCCACAACTCAACAAGCCAGTTCTGCTCACCAAACTACTTAAGCACACCCTTATCTTTATACATATTTAATGTATACATATATAAAATATACATATTTAACACATGCATATATATTATAAACCTACATAACACAGACAGATATACAGGTATGTAGATATATAGATATATAGATATAAAAGGATTTTTGACTTTTCAAGTCATGGGGTTTTTCTATTCTAGTTTCACTGAATCAAGATCTGAGAGATGATGGAGGAGAAGCTGAACCAAAAAGACTTGGATGTTGAATTTCCCAGGGCCAAATCTTGCAGCCAAAATTCTTTAAATAATTTTGGCACCAATTTATATGAATTATCCCCCTAATGCACCAAATTTCACTATGACTGCTCACAGATTGGAGTTCTTGGGCTTCTTTCAAAAACGCTCTGACTTGCATTGGAGTTTGTATTAATACATTCAACAACATCTTTAAGTTATTTAAATCCAGATTAGCTTTTTTCCTGATCTTTAATTATATCCTTTCAAAACAAATTTCCATCTGTTCTTTAAAGTTGCCATCATCTTATCTTGGGAAAGAAACCTAACAGAATGCAATCTATTGCCTTGATAACTAAATAAAATAAAATACAACTCCACTTTATAAAATCTACCATTTTCCCAGGTTTAGACAAGCCTCATTTCTTCCATTCTTGACAAATAGAAAGGCAAGGCATTTGTGATATTTATGAGACTCCCATTTTCACAAAAGATGAACAAGGTCTTTTCTCACACTCCCTAGATTTAGACACTTTTTTTTGACTGGAACTGAATCCAAAATGAAACACTGTTTAAATATGTTCAGCAGAATCTGACAACATTTTTCTTAGTTATTACCATGCCTGTTTCTATCTTGCCTTTTGAAAATATATATCAAAAAAAAAAAAATAGGATTAACTTGTGAGAAAAATAGAAATCTAGAAGCTAATAATTTTTTAACGCCATGGACACCAAATTACTTCTTTTCCATTATGGCTCCTAAAAACCCCCTACAAAGTGGTGAAGTTCTGACAGGCTACTTATTTATTATCTAAGTTAAAGCAATGAGATTTTGGTCTTCCAATGACAAGAGAGAGATAGTATTGCCTTCTACCTTCCATGAAAAATACATCAAAAGATGCATTTGTTCTTCAGCATTTTCCATTTAATTTTTTTAGATGAAATTGAAGTCATGGAACCACAAAATCACATAGAGGGTGTGGGTTGAAAGGGACCTTTAGAAGTCATGTAGTTCCACCTCCTCTTGCAATAGACAGGGACATCTTCAACTAGGTCAGGTTGCTCAGAATCCCATCCAAACTGACAGTAAATGCTTCCAGGGATGGAGCATCTATCACCTCTCTCTCCAGTGTCTCACCTCCCTCACTGTAAAAAAAATTTATTCCTTTTATCTTCTCTGAATTTAACCTCTTTCAGTTTAAAGCCTTGCCCCCTTGTCATGTCACTACATGTCCTTGTAAAAAGTCCCTCTCCAGTTCTCTTATAGGTCCCTGATATGTACTAGAAGGTGTTACGCACTCTCTCTGGCATCTTTTTATTTCCAGGCTGAACAGCCACAGCTGTCTCAGCCTGTCTTCATAGAAGATTTGTTCCATCCTCTGGACATCTTTGTGGCCCTCCTCTGGACATGCTCCAATAGGTCTTGCTTGCACTCAGGGCCCCAGAGCTTGATGCAGCACTCCAGGTGGGGGTGGCAGCAGAGTGAAGCAGAGAGGCAGAATCACCTCCCTTGACCTCCTGCCCACTCTGTTTTTGTTAGAAAATGATTTCTTATGTGATATGGTTCTAAAAAAACCTGTAGGAGCTGAAGAGGGANTTTGTGAACCTAGGGAGACTCTGTGCAGCTTGTACTAAGTCTGTGGTTCACCCTGCACCGAGCCCCGGACTCGGTGCTGATTTATTTGGTGGGTCATTTAGATTTCTGATATATGAATTGTTAAATAAAACTTTTATAATTTAATTGGCATTTCATTTATAACACAAGCATGGAAAGTGTAGGGCCCAGGGACAGAGGTTTAGGGTCTGCAGTGTACTGTCACTGATGTCTTATTTATCATGTCTGTAAGAAGTCATATTTCCATGGTAAGAGTGAAAAATAATAGTTCTCATATTTCCAAAACATCTAATACAAAATTTGAAAGACAAAGAAATTCCAGAAAAAGAGCTATCAAATCTTAAAGAACCTGAAAATAATGATAACTAGTATTTTCCAACTATCTACCGTGCTTGTCAGGCACACTATTCTATCTGAAGTGCAGATTACAGCGTTTAAATAATAGCTTTTCCAATTCTAAAGATACATGTAGACTAAGTTAAATATTTGGCAGAAATCCAAACAAATCTCATGTGGATATACTAGGATCAATCATGAAATTGCATTTCCTGCCAGAAAAGTCAACCCATGCTGCAAGTCATTTATTTACTGGTGANCTTGCACTCAGGGCCCCAGAGCTTGATGCAGCACTCCAGGTGGGGGTGGCAGCAGAGTGAAGCAGAGAGGCAGAATCACCTCCCTTGACCTCCTGCCCACTCTGTTTTTGTTAGAAAATGATTTCTTATGTGATATGGTTCTAAAAAAACCTGTAGGAGCTGAAGAGGGAGTAACCAATGTGGAAGTGCCTAAGGGTAAAGAGTAAATGTACATGCAGAAGTGCATAGGGGCAAACTTACATGCTGAATCATGATTCAGTTCAGTCTCACATTAGATTATATGGGCTTTAAGTGAACATTACACTGACTTCATGAGTTGGCTTTCAGTATTGGAGTGACCATAGTGGGGAAAATATTCAAGATCTCTGCACTTTTTGTCTGCTTTAGACTGACACAGTATGGATTAACAGAGGGCATAGCACTATGGTTATGAGCAATGTCAGTTTCCTCACTTATTTCAATGAGGTCTTAATTCAGCTGCCCCCTGATAATAATCAAGGATTAACATTTCCTAGCTCTTGCAACCATGCCTAGGGCATGGCATCAGGATGAAGTCTTATTTTGCTGCCAAGGAGGGAGTGTTTTGGAAAAGTGCCCATCTATTGTTCCCCTTACAGGNTTTGTTGTTGTTGTTGTTGTTCCACCCTGAGATACAGGAAATTACTGTAAAAAAAAACCTCCATACCTCTGTTTGGCCAGTGTTCAAATCTGAAAGCACAGCAGTGCAATTCCACTAAAACTCACCCTGTTACAAGACTCTAAATCAGCAGGTATAGTGGCTGGCTCACAAGTTAGGGAGGTACAGGTCAATAAATTTACAGCTCAGGGTGAAATAGAAAGTATTTTGTAATAGTCTTTGAAAAATTACAGAATGTGATGAATAATGAAAAGCAGAAAATACACATGGATAGATCTTCACCAGACATAAACAAGCATTTTTCAGAGGAGCTGTACTGCATTCCCAAGGTTTCTGGCTTTCATTTTATTTTTAAGTAGAGCTGTCAAGTGAATCCTTCCTCAAACATTCTCAAGTACTCAAAAAACTATCTTATTTTGTGATGGCCATCTTCGTGAAAATTGCTTTCACTTCAAAATTTAGAAAAACTTGATGATGAGTACAGCACAGACTATGGCTGCAGTGCCATAGAGTGCCATTACGCCATTATTGTTTAATAAAGAAGGGTGTATGGATACTTAATATAAATCAACTTGTGAATGCAAGGAATAGTGTGGTGATAAAGGTTGCTGATGGCAAAGTTATTCAGAATAATCAGATCTACAGTGAGCTGTGAAGAGCTGCAGAAAGCTTTCACATTACTGAAGAGACAGGGTGATAAAATTGCAAATGAAATTCAATGTTGATAAAAGCCAAGTGCTGAGGAAAAAATAACCCTAACTCTACATTTTCTAGTGGTACTCTACCTCTACTTCACTGATACCTGACGTCATTTTTTAGATGATTATCTAATTGATACATAGTTAACTAAATTCTGAGCAATTGGTCTCTGCTTGTCTTTGGCTTTTAAAGCTGAGGTTTTTCTTTCAGATCTAAATGTCCAAGGAGCTCAAGACCTTGGGGATTTTTTCAAACTGTGCTAGTTGTCTAATGAATTATATTAGTTCTGCGTACAGATCTCATCCCACTTAACTGCATATGCATAATGATCTCTTCTCATTGCATCCCTTGAAGACATCCTTGTTTTGTCTAGACACAATCAAGCGATACTAATGAAATTCGTATATTAATAGTATGTACATGTTTGCATAAAATATGGCTGTGAATATGCATATTTTTGTAAAATATCAGGTCTAAAGTACTGGAAATATTCACACACAGATTTATGAAGTGGGTTCCCAGCTGAAAAGCACATTTTGCTCTCCATGAGTTAAGGATGTAGGTGTTCTGCTGAGAGGAGGAGATATTCTAGAGAGGCAGGGCAGCTTAATAGTGCAACAAAAGACAGAACAAACTGTCTCTTGAACAAATCACAGCTAGTGGGTGCTTCCACAGGACACAAACTCACAATATATTATTTCAGAACATCCCAAGAATAAGAGTATTGTTCATGCCAGCTGCACAAGCCACTTGAAGGGCTGGAAATAAAGGAAGTATCTATGAAAAAAAATCTACTGTGTGCCAAAAATGCTCTTCAGGCTCCAGTGCTAATAGTGGGAAATACAATCAAACCAAAATAGTCCAGGAGAAGGTTATGACAGCTCTAAATATTATTTTATTACATTCATGAAAGTGATGTTAAAGTCATTTTGAATAGTTCTCTGAAAGGGCCAGTTCAGTGCTCAGCAGCAGTCAGAAAGGCAAAAAAGTATGATGAACTATGAAAAATAGCAAAGGACAGGACAAAAAGCATTGTCAAGCCACTGTATAAATATCTGAGGTTCCCATAGCTTGAAAACTACTCACAGTTCTGCTTATGTCATCTTTGATGGAACTATTTAGGTGCATGGAAGGTTGTCCAGCATGACGAGGTCTATGGAACAGCTACATTTAAAGAGAAATGAGAACTTACTTCAGAAATGTTTGAGGGAGATAAGAGTGAGCTGTAGACAAACCCATGGAGGACAGATTAAACACAGAAGTTTGGATGCAGCCCCCAGTATGAGAGATCCCTAAACAAGTAATTGCTGGAAGCAATCATCTTGGTTCTCGTCTCTCCCAAGCAGATGCTGAAGATGAGCTCTGGAAATGAGCTCCAAGGCCCAGACTGTACTCTGCTTATCATGCTCAACATGCTGCTGCTGCGTTTTTCCCACACCAGTACATTCAGACACAGAGGACAACGGCAGGTTTGCTCGCGTTCACTTAAATTTGGAAAATTTGAACTTAGAGTGCTAGAGAGTATTTCTGGATCTATTCCCAGGGTGTTCCAAGAAAGAGAGGTCTAAGCCAGAGAGCTGTTTGTCCAAGATTGTGTGCCTTTACTGCAGAACTCTGGTTAGGCAAGTCGTCACGGTGAGTGGTTTAGGACAAGTTTTGCTCCTCCTGGCTTTTCCAACTAGAAAAGGCTTTCTCATGTCCCTTGGACAATGTTTTGGTGCCTTGGTGGGTGATCTTAGCCCATTACTGAAGATTAATTACTGTATGAATGAATGAAAACAAGAAGATGAGCCCTAGAAACAGACCTATCCAGTTGCAATAACCACTGCCCTAGGAGTGGCCAAAGAATGAAGGGCACTTCTATTCTTCCTAGGAAACCAGACTTGTTAGCTAACCAGAAGAAATACCACTTAGTAGTTTATTTGAAGTTTTCTATGTTCCCGAGAATAAACTATGTTTCTTCTTCACGATACCTCCAACAAAGTGCTGGTATTCTCTACAATCACTATTAAAGTATGCCCTTTGTTCTTCCCAAAAGACTGTGGTGATGGGGAGAATGATTTATATCTGTACTTCCTCCTGCTGTGTGGTCTAAAATAGTCCTATTATGCATCATTACAGATAGGTCCTGGTGGAGAGAAATAACAGATTATCACCTGACCAAAAAAAAAATTAAGAAGTACATATTGTCTCAGAAATATTGACACTGAATTTTATGGCTGGGTAACAGAGATCAGCCATATGTAAGAGTAATAATTTCCACAAATGTCTGAGCTGTCTGATTTACACTGTCCTGCTGGAGGTGTTTGAAATGAAACACTGAAAAAAAAAAAAAAAACCCCACCAAACAAAAAACAAGATAGGAAAAAAACTCACAGCAATAAAGCCTCTAAATGTTGGAGGTTTATTGGTTGAACACCATGAAGAGTTCATTCATAAAATTCCTGGCACTCAGAAAACAGTCAAACTGTAGTTCAAAACAGTTGAACTATAGTCTGTAAAAATTCTTTACATTTTGCACATTGCTTGTTACATTTTTCCCAGGATATTTGTGTTTTTCTCTTTGCTCTGTTGAGGGAAAAGGAAGGTGAGCCACTCAAGTTTTATTATATAGGTATGGTAGAAGCATAGACACAGGACTAACTTGCTCCCACTCACATTGTTGCTGCAATCTGGCCTAAACAAGGTTCAGACTGTGAATCCATGCTTTGTCTGTACAAGAACATTGAGACTATAACGTATTTAACTTTCCTAAGTTTACTGCTGTTTTTTCTTTCTCTTGTAAGATAGTATTACAATGAACTAAAGCTCTGTCCTTTGCATAAGAAAACAGAACAGTTTAAAGAGTATAAAATGCTTAGTCTATGCTAAGGCATTTAGAAAGGTCACATTTGCCTGTGCTTAGTCTCTCACACACACATACACATATCTTCAAGGACTCATGAGGAAAATAAAATATTTTTAATTATATTACCAGACAGCAGGAACAATCTCATGTCTTTCAGACAGAGGTAAGCTCCATGGCAGGACTGTGACTGATTGGGAGACAGCTGCCCTTTGTTATGTCTACACAGACTTGCCGGCGAGCAAGACTGAAGCCTGCCTTGGCACACAACCAGCCATGTCCGGTTTGCATCCAGTTTTGCTCTTTTACTGTTAGGTCGGTAAACTGGTGGGCAATTCCTGCCATTGACAGGGACAGCTCAGGGTGACGGGGATGTGAGTCACCAGAGCAGCCTGGCACAGGTCCTGCTGGTCCGGAACCAACAGCGTAACTCCAGAGGTGAACAAGTGGCCTCTGTGCCAGCCTGCTCTGTACCCCGTGCCAGAGACCAAGGGGGGTGGACACATTGCAGCTCTGGACTGGGAGCTGTGCACTGCCCATGTGGAGAAAATGGTGTGTGTTTCACACTAGCTGCTCCAGCCCAGTCCTCTGGGAATGCAACAGCTCAAGAGAGTATGGTTTACCAACGTTTTCATTTTGACACAGCCCTTGTGAAAAGTTCTTGCTGAGCTCCATGTGAACTAAGCCATCTTGTCTTCTGCCCATGACTCTTCCAAAGCCAGATTCCCTTCAGAATTTGAAATATCTTCTTCTTTTGCATCTCCACCTTCATAGTTGTAGCCAGAAAAACACAATAATCTCCTTCTCCATATAAAAACTGCTGACTTTTATAATTGTGTACTGCAACTGCCCCATCCCAAATATGCTTCAAGACACATTGTGAGTTTTGAAAACTTCTATTCAAATGTCTGTAAAGGAGGAATGTTTAGAAAGGAAAACTCTCCAAAACAAATTGCTTTGGGGGAGGCTAAATAAAATACCCATGGAGGTTCATGAGTACAAGTATTCTGGAGTTCAACAGGCTCTGAGTCATGGGGCATAGGCCACTGGTACATGAATGAATAAAGGAGGAGATGATGAAATCCATTGATTACATCTTTCTAGAGTAGGCTGAGGTTTTCTTTCAGATGTGTCAGCCAGCTGGAATACTAGGGAAGAGCCCTTAGGTTCTGCTCACACCCTGCAGAGCCTCCTTTTTGGAGACACCACCCTCACTTGTTATTAAATATGCAGTCCCATGGAAAAAGGTTTTAACTGCAAGAACCTGATTAAGAGTCAGATTGTGACATATAGCTTCAGGCTTAAAACTGTGACTGTGGCCTTCTCTGAACTGCTCCAGACAGACCATGCCTGAGCTGGTGAAGTCCCTTCCCTACAGTTTCAAACCCTGTAGTGTGGATGAACTTTTAAGTTCCTGCCATTTGGCTGTGCTTTTTCCTATCCAGAAGTCCAAATAAACCAGAATTAAGTACATTTTTTGCTTTTTCTTGGTTGTGTTGGTTTGGTTTTTTGTTTGTTTGTTTTTTGTTTTGTTTGGTTTTTTTTCTGGTCATTAATACCTAAAGCAGGGATGTGAGAAATAAGCATGTTATTGATCATTGTTTCGTGACACAGAGGTCTTTCCCCAGCTGTGTTCTGTGATGCTTCTACTGCTGTGATAAATGGGACAGTAAACAAGAGGAAAGGGTTTGCCATTATTTACTTCCTTCGTCTTGAGCTGAAACCACAGGAGCCAACAGGAGAAATCTTTAAAGCTGTCATTAGGAGAATGATGATAATTATTAAATCTGATGATTGTCCAGTCACACAAGGCACTTCTGGAGACTGGACCTGCAAATGACTGAGCCTGGGAGAGAAGGCAGCAGGGGGACATGAGCAATTTGGGGACAGCCTATCATCTCTTAATTAGACTAATTAGAAAACTTCTAAAAAGGAGAGAGAAGTTGTCAGACTGCTCTTTTTGCAGAGCAGGTGGGAAGATATGGAAAAAAAATTACCAGATTGGATCAAGAAATGAAAAGAACCCCAGACTTCCAGAAATTAACATTTGTGCTAGTGAGAGAATGTTTATTTCCGTATAGACTTAATCACAAGAAGTAAAAGACTGTTGGAAAACTAAGGGTAGAGAAAATACTAAAGCTTTAGCATTTTTCTTCAAAGTTATGTACAGGATCCTTTATAAAGTCTGCAGTCTGCTACAGCTGTAAGGTTGTAACCCTGGAACTGGAATATTCATCATGAAAGAGCTTTGGGAAAGAGTGCTCTGAAGTTGAGAATTTTGTGAGGAATGTTAGATCAGTTTCTGAGAGCCACAAGCAGTTTATTAAAAGGCCTAGAAGAACCTCAGAAACAAACAAAAGCAACTAAGAAAGATCAAAACAAAAGAAAAGCCAGAGAAATGGAGAGAGCAGCAGCCTACTCAAGTTGAATAATGGTTTGAAGGTGGATGGATTCCATGTGGTGGAGACCTCAACTCAGTATTTGCCAGCTGGAGATTTCTATCTGTTGGTTTCAAATGAAATGTTTGTTATTTTGTTCTTGTGCCTGACTTGCTGTTGATGTAGATATACAGATATTGCTTGATCTCCTCAGTTAGCATAGCAAAGCAAATGAATATTCCTATTCAGAGCAATAAATCTATTTGCTTTATTTGACAGGGTTTGTGAACCCAATCCAGCAATTCTTGGTGAGGACCATGAAAGTCTCCCCTGTCATGAATGGACAGTGGTTTGAGTCTGCTAAAGGTAAGTTATTTATGCTTACCAGGCTGTTATGAGAAACAAGCACCATCTTTTTATGAGAAGGAAGTACAATTACACCATACAAAGAAACTATGCCCCTCAGGCTTTCAGCATTCTTCCCAACGAATGAAGCCTTATAATTACCACCTCTACCTGTGAGAGCTTGCTAATATTGCATGGGTAAGACTCAGAACTTAATATCTCTCTTTCAAAAAAGCAATAACAAACAGCCCCCTGTCTGATGTTATTATCCTACATGCAAATATTTTTATCTCCTTTGCCATAATTTTTTTCTTGGTTTGATCTGCTGGTAACATAAACGTAGCTGATCTAACACAAATAGCTCAGCTATCCCTATAGACATGTCTCATCACAGATTCTTAAGTAAAGGATCAGAAGGGGATGAAAACCAAAGAATTTGCTCCTTCAGAACAGGATTGCTTCACCTGGAAAGTCTGAATGGAGGACTGAGAAACTTTCCTAGTGCTCAACCATGACACCCTTCTGCCTAGTTGCTTTAGGCTCACAATATTTTCCCTCAGTGTCTGAAACAGTAGCAATTATAAACTCCTTTCAAAAGAGCTGCTCGTGTGAATAAAGTATCATTCCTCAAACTGGCAAGGCGTAGAGTAAGGTTTATTACTGTATCTTTATTAGAAGCATATAGATATTATGATTCTGGTATTTCCTTTATGGGTTCAAGAATACTGTAAAACTGTGACCTTTGCTCATTCTGTCCCTGGCTTGTCCCGCATTCATCCAAGGGGATTAACACAACTGTGCGGCATTTGCCATTTAGTTCCTAAAGGACTAGTTCAGTAAACAACATGAATTTATCAGACGAGAGAATAAACAACTGCCGATTTCTTTTGGCATCTCTGGGTTGCAATGAGAAAACACTAAGAGTATCATTTGAATAGTATAAAGGATGATGTCTAGATTCAAGTAATCACAAAAGCAGACTGAAGAATACCTGCTGATAGGGGAGGACTTTCTGTGCTCTAGGGCAGGAATTTTTTGAAAAATTAATGTTCAGCAATGATTGCCATAGGCAAAATTTAATAATACATTAAACATTAAATTACTAGAAACCCTAGTTGTCACTTTTTCACCTAACAATGCTTGACTTTGTAACCTCTAATTTTTCCGAATTTCTTTCTCTTTCTCCACTACTGATCTAGAAAGGCCATTTTTTCTGGAAAGAGGAATTTCAAAAGCATTAGAAATTGTCAAGTTCTTTTTCAGAAGAATATTTTTCATACTGTGGGACTTGAATCAAATGCAAATTGTTTTTCACAAATCTTCACCCTGCTGTTTAAAATATAAAAATGTCAGAAAATAGATTGTATCTTCCTCCTAGATAAGTGTCCTGTCATAGATTATTTTCCTCTCTTGGGTAGGTATTATTCTCTTTACAAGGTTACTAATACAAACCTCAATTTTCTACTCCAGTATTAGTCTTTCAAAATATTGGCTGAACCACAAAGTCAACAGCCAATCATATGGCTGTCTTGTGAAATGCCTTCATAGATAGTGTGATTTTATAAAAAATTTGTGAAAATTATGAAAAGTAAGAGGCTTCTATACCTGAGGTTCTTTTCTTTCCATTGCTGGCAATGTATTTAGGAAAGATAAATGTCATTATCAATGATTTAAGAGAGTTTGTTTGCTTTAGAAGAGAATGTGGGATTGTTTTTTCTCCTTCTCTAACAAATTCTTTTAGCAAGTTGGTAGCCTAAAAACATTCTTTACAATTATATTGTTATTTTTTATTTTTTGTATTATTCATTACTTTAATTAAAACATTTAAATGTTTCTAAGTAGTCCTTCCCACAGTCGGTATGCGTTTGGCTCATGTAGTTCATGCTTTGGTAGTGATATTCATGAAACTTACTTTTCACTTACTGCTTGAGAATTAGCATGGAGTAAACAAGGACAATTTTGCAGCGTCTCCTTGGTGTGCTCAGCCCAGGCAATCCCAGTGAAGTGTGCCTCCCCCACCACAGTCCTGAGGGAAGGTCAGACACCTAAAGGTCCTGTCCATTTGCTACATGCCAAATTCCTTTCTCAGCAGGTATGTGTGAAACAGCAAGCACATGAGGTGATGAGCTGAGAGGTGAGGGACCTATTTGTTAGCCTGTGTTAGGAAGAGCAATAGAAATACCACAGTTCAGTATCTCACTCATTGGCTTGCAAGTTTTGATACTACTTTTGTCTAAATTGTATTTCTTTGTTTGATCTTGCTCTCCTTACAAGAAAATCTGTTATACAAAATCCAAAGCTATTTGCCAGTAAAAAGATCAGAAAATCCCTTCCAAGTGTGTAAAAAGGATGTGCTAGAAACAATGTGGGAGGCAAAGGTGGAGACAGACAAAATAGAGGATTAAAACTTATTACTGTAATAGATAATTCCACTGCCATCACATTGTTAGCAGTGGGGCAACACCATTCCCCTTTCCATGGAGCCAGCCTGGATTTTACTGGCCTCCAGGTCCACCAGGACAAAAAAATTTTGAAGACAACAATGCAGAATAGAACACATCCTATGACTTGTAGAGGTGAAATCCACAGCACTATTCCCCATCCATGGTGCTGGTGAGTGAAGCAAGCCAAGAGGGCTGACATCAGTGCCCCAGCATTGGGATGGGAGGCGAGGAGCGGCACGGCCAAGTGCGTGCTGGGCTGCAGCACAACGCCAAGGAGCATCCCTGTGCCCTGATTCCTCAGCCTCCGCAGCAAGAATGGGTACTGACACCCCCTGCAAATGGGCACAAACACAGCAAGCTTCCTCATGTCACCTCCTTGCTCGCTGCAGCATTCAGAGTGCTTCACTCCTGACTGAGTCTGGGTACAGCTTCAGGTTGATCAGATTAACTCTATAACAAGGCACAAGCAAGCTGATGACCTCTGCTTCTAGAGTTTTGCAAGGAAATTTGCAAGGAAATTCAGTTTTGGAAGGAAATACGGGTTTAAACAAAGGTGGGTTTTTTTCCTAACCCCACCCTAAAAGGCAAGGTGTTACAACCTTTTAACAAAAACAGGAATTACTAGGTATTGTCACACCCACTTGAAAGGCTCTGGTGATTTGCCCCAGCACAAAGGATGTACTGAAGACTGAAATAAGAAAACTTTGCAGTTTAAGCATTTTCACACTTGGGACTTAAACTTCCATTTAGGTTTTTATTTGCGACAAACCCAAAGACCCTACAATGTCATGCCTGAAGAAATGAGGCTTGAGAGGTGATTATAGTTTTATGTGGAACAAGAACTGTTATGAATTGGAAGATAGATGCTAAAAATTGAGTCAGATAAAGGTACCTACTTTGCACTTGCAAGATAGTACAACGCCTTCTGCTATGTTGCAATCTTTTAATCTCTGTCAGCACATCTTGTACTACAAAATAAGTGTGGATCATGCATATGGATATATGGGAAATATTTATTTTAAGTAGACTACAAACTGCCATACATACGTGTAAAATACAATTTTAAAGTGCGCTGTAAAAGAAGTACTTAAGGATTACAGAAGCTTAGCAGTATTGAACCATCAAATGCTAAAAACATCCTGCTATCTTGCTGTAGGTAACTTTCTGAATTAATTGTGCAGACACCAAAACATAACCTAAATACAACGTCACTCTTTCTTTTCTTTTCTCTTCTCTGAACCAGTTCTTGTACATTTATTCAGATGTAGAGTTTATCCATCTGTAGATCACAGATACATTCATCTTCAGCATCAGATTTCAAATTTATGACAATATCTATCCAAGAGTAAGTTAAACAAGGAGAAAATCTGGATAGGGCATGTGTTCTGTGTAGGTAACCTCAGGGGCAGAGGGGGGAATGAAAGCTGTAGGGAAGTCTCTCCATTTGTGGCTTTGTTGCATATGCACTTACTGGAAGGCCTGTCTCTGGGCCTGGGAACACAGCCCACAGGCAGGATGCTGTGCTCGGGGGTGTTTCATGGACACTGCTGAGAACTCAGCCCGTAGTGGTACATAAGCAATCAAGAGTCACGAGCTTGCACAGGTCACTCGATGGTACTGGGTTTCAGAAGAGAAAACTGAGCTGTTACAGGTGAGGCATGGGACAAGAAGGAGCTTCATTTGTCTGCAAGAACCCTGGGTAACTTTCTTGAGTGGAAAATTAGCTTATAAGTGACACTTTATCTGCAGTTACTGCTGGCCGTGCCAGACCTTTGCCACAAAATCGTTTGTCAAAGCCTAAAACAGCACCAACTGTAAAGCTGATGAGATGTTAGGACATTCGCGTTTCACACAACAGTTTCCATTTATGAGTGACCGTGTATTTTGCATTGCTTCACTTCTTAGATGTCAGGGGCAAGGGGGGCTGCAAGAAGCCCAGTGCTTCCCAGGGGTCAAAGAAACATGTCCATAAGATGTCACCTGTTCCCGCCCACCCATAGCAGAAGATAAATGAGGATTAGTTACAGCCTAACCCAGGGAAATGCCAGAATAAATTTTTCTGGGAATCCTTTATTCAAAGTGCCTTCTTGCCTAACTTGCAGTGTCTTTGTCGCCATCCACACACCCTTTTTGATCTCTGGCAAGGAACATGCATTTCCAAAGTAGAGTGAATTTTCTCCTCACATGCTCATTTAAAACAGGTCAGATAAATTGCCTTTTAGAAGTGCCTGATTCCAATGGCTGTAAGAGGAGTCTAGACAATTAGCTCAGAGACAGAAGTCTGTGCTGTAAACTTCTAAATGAAGAGGAAGTAATCTCATCCTTGTATTCATAGGGCAGTTGCCATATAGATGGATAGACCTTCCCTTCGATCCCCTTTTTCTCTCAGACAAATTCAGGAGTGACTGTCATGGATAATAAACAAAGGTTTAAGTGAGATTCCCAAATCTCACTTTTGATTCCACAACCTTAAATTCTTCTGAATTCTCACTTTAGTCACATGTAGCCTTTTCTTAATGTGGCCCTTGCAATTTCTGCAAACTGTCACACCACCTTACAAATAAGACAAATGGTGGTCTACACTGGTGCATCATGGCCTTTATCTCAGTAAGATATCCATACAGTAAACTACATCCATTTGGGACCAAATGTAGCAAAAAATATTACTTATATGGGTGGACTTCTCTGAGCTGTGTGATAGCACTTTATTATGACTTTGATCAAAATAGTTGCAAGAAAGAGTTGTCCTGCAAGACCAAATGTATATACATTTGGGGGAAAAAAATTTCAATGCAAATATAGGGGGGGGTTTGTATAATTTTTGGTCCAGACCACATCTGAGTTTTTCAGGATGTTTTTGTGTGTGACCTTTCAGCATGCCCATGCATTACTTTTGGGTCTTTCACTAAGCTCCGAAAGGCACAGATAATTACACAGATATGTGCAGGTTTGTAAGCATGGCCAGATCTGATGCCTGCTTTATCTCTTTAGCTAAGGAGAGCTGTGAGAAACAGCCAGACTGGCAGCATTATTCTGGATAAACTTAATATCATTTGTTTTTAACATTTGCTTCTCTCCTACAACACTGCTGGTGTAGTTCTGGTGGCTGGGATTGAGCACTGTGATATTGCTACTGGAGCACAGGGGTACCCAGCTGAAAGTTAGGCTGCAACCTTGGGTATTTTGCTTGGTGGGAATGCTGTGAGGAGCATCCAAGCCGCTCATGAGCCTCTACAGTCACTTCTGTTGTGCCAGTGCAGCTGTCCACACAGATGTGCCGTGAACTTGGGATCAGGGTGAGAAAAAGGCTTCACCAGCGGCCAGGCAAACACTGCCCTGGCACAATGGAGATAAGGGGGCATCCAGAGGGAGGAGGAACAGCTGGAAATAGAGTGAGGATTTCTTAAGAAGCCATGTCTGACTGTAGTCTGACCTAACAGAAGAGATTTAGGGCTTACTACTGCTTTCAATCAATGAAAAAGGCAGCCTTAGAACTTGGTCCAGTGCTACACAAACCCGATTAAATTTAGCAAACTTAGTGCATTTTGGATCTTATTCTCCAAATGGGTGAACCTTTTTCTTCTCAGTAACTTGAGATATTGTCTTTTTGATGTCAAATAGACAACAATGCAGTGTGTGAAAGAAACGTATTCATGTCACAGCTCACAGCTGTTCTCTTTTCTATAGTTATTCC
>VYZR01040081.1:1348-15534 GCA_013400675.1 Oxylabes madagascariensis | reverse complement strand
AAGCAACCTCTCAGCTTTGAGAATAATGAATGAAGACCTCATCTTTCAATTTCCTATACACAGAAAACTGGCATCTTATGAATGTTGAAAAGTAAGTTTATTTCAGAAGTGGCGTCACCATTGAGCAGTTCTCTGTATTTTAAATAATACCTGTTCCTCCTCTGGAGAAGAAAGGGTTTGCTACACCTACAACAGAAAGGAATTGCTGGCCTTTCAGAAATGAAAAAGGTCATGAAAAAGCATTAAATCAAGACTCATGTTTCCAAGGCGCTTTTTATTGCTCTCACTCTGTTTCATAAAAGTCACAGGTAAAACCTGCATTGCCCTCCACAGGGACAAATTATTTAGGAGCACAAACACCTTCACTGTGATTTCCTGCAAAACCTTCTAAACCCTTTTCCCGTTTCTTGCACTTGTGTGTTGTACAAGTAAGCAATGTTCACCTTTGAGCACAAAAATGTGATTTCCCGGTTCTCCCTGTCTGATGACGTAGCTCCCTTGCTGGAACGTCCTCTCATACATACATTCCACCATGTCTCGTGTCTGGTGAGGCTCCAGTCTCTTCAGGAACTGGTTTCTATTCAGGGCATCTGTGATAAGCTTCTTCTCACTGGTTGCACACAAAAAACCACAAAGTTTAAAGTGCCCAGCGTGGCTGGGGTTTGTTATTCACCAAGCATTCATTCCTCTCAAGAGGATTCCTCTCATTTCTAACATGCTGCTCTGCCTGCCTTGTTTAGACCTTGTGGGATGGTAGCCTGGTTAGTGAGGGAATTTTCTGTGCTGTAATCATGTGGTGGAGCAATCTCATTGAACAATCTTGTTCTCACTGCTCCCTGAGACAGTCTCTGCACCATTTTCTGTTGTAGTAAATGCATATAAATGGGTGACTAGTAAAGACAAGAACTGTCTGTATTTGAGCTGCTGGTGGCAGAGCCCAGTAGTTGGATTTTAAGAAGGAGAAAACATGGAAAAATAAACAATGGATGAATCTGTGGATAATGGCTAACCAGCCAAAACAAAGCAGGCCATACATGCATTCTGGCTATCTGTGGGTTCTGGTTGATTGGAGCATGTTCTGGCTCAAGGGCATCCTATAGAGCAGTGCCTCAAGTCCGCACCAGAAATGAACGCAATTAAACAACTTCTGCACTGATGGAGCTTTTATGGCCCTGCTGGTTAGTTTTCTTTTATTGCTGAAGTGAAAGATAAATTCTGCCTTCAAGTCCCCATGCTCCTAATGTTGACAAAGCCAAAAACCTGACAGAATTCTGAGGCATTTAAGGTCTCCTCTTGTTTGTATTCATAAAGCAATGGGAGGCTGTCATCAAAACTAGGTTATGTGGGAAAAATCTCCTGAGGACAATCCAGGAATGAACAAACCTAAATACACTTACATTGTTACTAGCCATGTAATGACTGAAAATAAGTAAAGGTGATGAGATGAGGCAGGAAAATAAAACCAAGTAGCTATGGAAAGGACTGTGTTTAGAAATAGGGATCATAACTTACCTTCTGCTGAAAGCAACATAGTTATTGGAATATAAGCTCTAACTTAGTTTTCATCTAAAACCAGCCTTGCTAATTTGATTCATCCTGGCCTGCATCATGTATACAATACTGCAATAAAATATAGTAATTGCGTATAACCTGATACATAAAATGAGCACAGAACTATAGAAGAGGAGACCGTGCTTCTAAAACTTTCATTAAAATCATTCATGCTGAGATACTCCAAACAACACTCAACCCCCCACCATACAAATAGCATCAAATTGTGCCCTTTGTTTTACAAATATTTCTAAAAGGGACTCGTGACACTCTGGAATCAATGCAAATTCAAGGAGCATGGAGCTTCTCCTCCTTCTGAGACAGCTCCTTTCACAACTGTGCAACATCACTGCAGTGGGGCTGCATTAAGTCCTTTCTCTGTAAAGGGGAGGCAGCTACTGATGGCAGCAACTCCAAACACCCCTAGAGACACTGTCAGGCTAATGGTTCAGTATTTGCTAATTATAGCAGACAGAGTGAAGGTCACGCTTTGTTCTTACATGTCTGAACTGCCTGAACTTGACCTACTACAGTATTTACAGACCAGGTAAGGAAACCAAAGGTTTGTGCCTTTCATCATTTGGCTGTCTCAGTAGCAAGGTGATGGTGTCTTACACAAATGCATGTGTATCACAGGCTTATCTAACTTAGAGGAATAGCAGTGCACAGCAGTACAGCTTTGTGGTGCTTTTTTTGGCATATGTTTGCTTCCAAAATATTTGGAAGATCAAACGTTACTTTGATCACTACAACATCGAAAAATGATGTGCATTATGTTTGGATTGCTTAAGCTGCAATACTTGCTTTGGTTCTGGCTGCTGCACTTTGCTAATCCACTGTCTCTTCTCTTGGCTTTACTCCTCACTGCTGTTACAATTCTGTCTCTGAAAGTACCCTAGAAAACCATGTGGGGGACTGCAGAACAAGCGTTGTGCCAAGCAGAAGACAGGTTACAAACAGAACACTCTTAAAACTATGATTTAAGCTACCCAGGTACTTGTGATAAAATATTAATGCAGTTCCCTTACTCTGGAAAATCACTGCTGGCTGAGGTTCTCAGCTCTTTGTGGTGACTCAGGCAGCTTTTCTGATTCATGAGGCACCCTCTGAGGTGCAGTGCTGGACATGATGGATGAGAAAACACGCCTCATAACTCTCAGGTCTACTATGGTACAGACTCAGATATGCTGTGAATAATAAATCTCCCCACAAATCTGAAGGCACTGAAGTCACTGGCTGAAGTCCAGGTAGAGTCTGGCTACCACCATGTTAAGCAGACTCTCAGGTTATGCCTACACTGCAAGATAAAAGAAGGTCTAAGTTATGCTTAAGGATACCAGACTGATACCTCTGTCTGCAAGGCCAGCTCTGACCACAGAGATTTCTGGGTCTGTCAGAGTCTAGAAAGTGTAATTGGATTCAAAGAGGAACAAGTGAAATTCAGTTCCTACACCATGATTGTTAGAAGCCGGAGGGAAGGAGGAAGCTGGCAATAAAGATAAATCCCCAAAAAACTGTAAGATTCTCATCTGAAATACAAAGGCTACCCACCACTCTTCATCTGAAATCTGTGGGAGACTTCTTGGTTAAAGTCACTCACAAACTCAACCAGCATTTATCACAGCTGCAAAGCCTACATGAAAAGATGAATACTTTAATCCTGATCTATCATAAGGAGGGGATATAACTATGATAGAAGTAATAACCTTGTAACACAAACATAGAAGCCCTCTGAAATGAGCTCACCTGGAATCCTTTCGGACCATTGCTTTTTCAAGGGAAAACATAGTTTGCCTGCTCAAATCACACAGTCGTGTTGTTGGCTCTGCAGATACACCTTCCTTGGCTCCTCTCCTCCTATCAGCAGAAACTTTAAATGGAGAAGGCTGAAGAGAGTGCTCTCCTTGAGTGCTAACAACATCCTGCAGCTTGTTCAACTGTATACACTTGCTCTGAAGCTCCTTGGTGAGTTCTGCTATGACCTTAGTCTGCATAGCCAGCTGCTCCTGAAGCTCAGCAACATGGTTTTCACTCTCTTGCAACTGCTGATCTTTTCTCTTCAGCTCCTTTTCCAGCTCAAGTACCTTGCTGCAGAGGACATCAGCTTGCCCATTGATCACATTGATGCCTAGGCATGGGTCCATCAGAAACTTGTGGCTGGCAGCACAGCCAATAGCGAGGTTTGCCACATGCCTGTTCGGCTGCCTCAGGTGCTTGGGTTTCACTAATCCATTCCCCATTTTGTCCAGAGACCTAGGTGGGAAAATAAATTTGCAGTTTTAATTCATTCCCAAAGAAAAACAAGATAAAATAAGATAAAATAAAACAGGGAATGTTGAGCAGTGAATTTAGTAATTAGCTGGCAGCTGAATTTGCCATATGCAACTGTAGTAAACACAGCTGATTGCTTTCATCCTCTCCAGTCCTGCAAGTCAGCAGTAAAGAGCAGGGAGAAGAGGTAGGGAGGGGTGGTAGGAACAAAGCAAAAGATCTCATGGCTACTACTTCATTTTTGTGAGTTGAAGAAATGTGTAAGCTCCTTTCAGCCTGAGAAAGACAAAACAAACAGCAGGAAGGAGANCTGTAAGATTCTCATCTGAAATACAAAGGCTACCCACCACTCTTCATCTGAAATCTGTGGGAGACTTCTTGGTTAAAGTCACTCACAAACTCAACCAGCATTTATCACAGCTGCAAAGCCTACATGAAAAGATGAATACTTTAATCCTGATCTATCATAAGGAGGGGATATAACTATGATAGAAGTAATAACCTTGTAACACAAACATAGAAGCCCTCTGAAATGAGCTCACCTGGAATCCTTTCGGACCGTTGCTTTTTCAAGGGAAAACATAGTTTGCCTGCTCAAATCACACAGTCGTGTTGTTGGCTCTGCAGATACACCTTCCTTGGCTCCTCTCCTCCTATCAGCAGAAACTTTAAATGGAGAAGGCTGAAGAGAGTGCTCTCCTTGAGTGCTAACAACATCCTGCAGCTTGTTCAACTGTATACACTTGCTCTGAAGCTCCTTGGTGAGTTCTGCTATGACCTTAGTCTGCATAGCCAGCTGCTCCTGAAGCTCAGCAACATGGTTTTCACTCTCTTGCAACTGCTGATCTTTTCTCTTCAGCTCCTTTTCCAGCTCAAGTACCTTGCTGCAGAGGACATCAGCTTGCCCATTGATCACATTGATGCCTAGGCATGGGTCCATCAGAAACTTGTGGCTGGCAGCACAGCCAATAGCGAGGTTTGCCACATGCCTGTTCGGCTGCCTCAGGTGCTTGGGTTTCACTAATCCATTCCCCATTTTGTCCAGAGACCTAGGTGGGAAAATAAATTTGCAGTTTTAATTCATTCCCAAAGAAAAACAAGATAAAATAAGATAAAATAAAACAGGGAATGTTGAGCAGTGAATTTAGTAATTAGCTGGCAGCTGAATTTGCCATATGCAACTGTAGTAAACACAGCTGATTGCTTTCATCCTCTCCAGTCCTGCAAGTCAGCAGTAAAGAGCAGGGAGAAGAGGTAGGGAGGGGTGGTAGGAACAAAGCAAAAGATCTCATGGCTACTACTTCATTTTTGTGAGTTGAAGAAATGTGTAAGCTCCTTTCAGCCTGAGAAAGACAAAACAAACAGCAGGAAGGAGAAAAGCTTGCGCTTGACTGCTAAAGCAAGAAAATTGTTAGAAGCAAAAAATTAAAAGTTGGGTCACTTCCCCATTGAAGAATAATTATTGTGTATACAGACTAATTTAACCAGTGTGTACATACCTGCCTGACACAAAGGATATGTGATTAGTAAGCATATATGTTAACCCAGAGGCAGCTGGCATAATTTCTGCAGCTCACTTACTCATCTAAAACCAGCTCATATTTGTTAGTGTAACAGCTGCTACTGCTGTCAAGGAACAATTATCTTTTTATGGGGAATTACCCCCTTCCATTGGCTACTCGTGAAAAAGAAAGGTCTTGGGCTCCTGTCAGAACACCTATGCCTCAAACAAGCACTTGTTGCAACCTGCAGCCTTCAGAAGATTTGCAGTGAGCCACCTTCTTCCTTGGACACAATCTTTGGCATGTTTCATTGGATCATTTCAGGAGGAGCAAGGAATCATACTGCTGTTGTGGTCAGGCATCAGCAGGCCCAAAGCTGCTGTTTGTCTGCCCCAAGGATGAAGGACACTTTTTTCAGGCTGAACCCTAAGTGATGTGGATTAAGATAATCTCTTTTACCATTTTGTTGGAACTGGATAAGAACATGGCCCTGACAAGGTACGCTGATCAGATGACAAGCTCCAACAATTTGCTTTTACTTGTTAGTATAACCATACTTCTAACAGATGCACAGTTCTGTTCTGGTTTACAGCCCTCAATGGGTCAGAACTGAAATAGCTGACAAGGTACCTCACATTCCAAATCTAGTTTTCTTTAAAATAGTCTTTCTTCTCAGCTCTGTCTTGCTTATTGTGACTTTGAAAACATTTTTCATTTGTGCCAATTTCACAGATGCATTTTGACAGCTGGTGCTTCAGCCTGTTAACAGAGACACCTCAGTAAGTCAGAAATGAAGGCAAATCTGTACTGCACAGGAGAATTTAAACAAAATGCACATCAGGGTACCAAACCAAATAACTCCGAAGAGGGACCTGTGTGTCATCGCACATGGCTTAACCGAAGATCTCAGCTCAGCATGCAATCATATTTAAAAACAACCCCACACAACAATCAACATAAACTAAAAGTTACAATAGAGAGGAGATTATGGGAAACACATCATCACACTGTCTCTGCCACTAAATGCAGTGTCAGTCATTGCATTTCAAATAAAGGACATCCCATACACTTTAAAATTATATATGGCAGAGTGACTGCCCCAGGGCACAGAAAAACCTACTGTTTGGATTGTATGCAGAAACAGAACAGGTTTACTGTGTGATATTTGAAGTTCATAATCTATCGACCTCACTGGAGTGACAATGTTATCAGCTTCTGTTTTCCCATTGTACATGCACATTTAATTGTCAGTGGACAGTGGAACAAGCAGTCGGGTCTGACAGACCCCTGTTTCCACATGGTGCCCTTTCACTGGCCACCTGTGTAGGAAACGCAGGTATGTGCCAGGAATCAATAAGAGACTGACAGGTGATTTTGGTAATTCAACACTACAGTAGCCAATTCTAGCAGAAAACTTAAAGCCTTGCTCCTCCGAGGTCTGACCAGCTTTACCCACAGCTCAGGAGACAGAAGGCACAACAGGGCATTCATTCATTGCGCTACGTGTGCTATAGGGCACCTCACACGCTCCTTCGAGCTCCCTGGACAGACGGGGCCAGGGACCGGGCACACCCCAACCCCACCCGGGAGAACCGGAGGTGTCCGCGCCCGCCGCGGGATGCTCCAGGAATGCCCGGGGGACGCTCCCGGGATCCAGCGCCGGCCGAGCGCGGCTCCGCCGCAGGCCCGGGGGGTACGGCCGGCCAGCACCCCCGCCCAGCCCGCACCCCGGCATCGCCNGGGGCGGCGGGGCAGGGCCGGGGGAGGCGGCAGCCCCGGCCCGGGCGGGCAGGGACGAGCCGGGCCCCTCAAAGCACCCACCTGGCAGAGAGGTGCCTGCAGGGCCCCGCTCAGGTCGGCCGTGCCGACAGGTGTTGGTCCTGTCTGCTTTCCGCTGCCCTGGGGATGGGTCTCGGCGTGGCTGTCGGGCGCACAGCTGCGGAGATCCTGCAGCCCTCGTTCTCTCAAACCGACCCTCAAACACCACTGCACAGTCCTGCAAGGAGCTTGCCGGAGTCCTAGGATATGTCTTCACTCAGGCTCGCCCCAGAATGCCTACTGCCCCATTGCCTGTTTTCAACATTGACTCTTGGTGCAGTACTGGTTTCACAGGGGCTGCTCTCTCCTAGCACGTATCTTTATGTCGATTCAAAACATCTGTCTCCAAGGGTTGTTTACCCAAACAGCCTGACAAACCAGGGATGAAAGAATTTTACAACAGGCAAAGAGCTGCATGCATACCTCTTCTACGGATGCTGTCAAGAAGACCAGGTCTAATGCCAACTTGTAGCCTCTAGGACACAGGCTCTCCAATTTTCTTCTCTACAATTACCCTCTCCTTTTGGGGCTGCCTACTTATAAATCTTCCTTTGGTTCCAACAGATCTCAGTGTTCCACAATTGCTGTCCGTGTCTGGGATGAAGCAGCTCACATACATTGTAACAGGACCTGCCCTCAAAAGGAAAAATTATAAATAAATGCTGGTCACATACATTTCACTACTCAACAGCCTCAAACCAGAAATGTTATAGTGCTCAGTGAAGCATGTGATGAGAAAACTTGTCCCAGCAACCCCTTACACTCTGCAAGGGAGCTGCTCTGGGATGCAGCAACTGACTCAGATTCCCTGAGGCAATTTGTCAGCACCCTCTTCTCCTGTTGCAAAGTTCGTGAGAAATGCAGCCAGAATGCAGAGACTGCTCCCTGTTTATGGCACACCAGGGCTGTGTGGGGTCTTTCTTGCTCTTTGCTACTAAATTGAAAAAGGTAAGGGGCACACCCGGGAGTTCACCTCCCAGGAGCCTTTGGAGATCAGCATTCCAGACCTGAAAGGACTGAGGTCAGCTGCAGGGCACTGTCTGGAGAGCCTCATACCTGCGTGGGCAGGTCCAGCTGTCACACCTCTTCTAAAAATTCCTTAGATACATTACAGAGCCTTTTTATCCCTTCAGAACTTGTTTCAGGGTAGCAGTATGTTTGGGTAAAATTAGGGATGCTTTGGTCAAGCTAGATTAGAACTTCATTTGATACAAGTTATCTTGAAAATTTGGAAAGCTTGCAATTTATTTTGGTGTTATTGTGAAAGAAAAAGCTGTGCAATCATATCACACAAGGTCTATATCCTATAATAACCACTGTCCTATCTACAAACCGCAGGGGTAGCAGTAAAGCACAAGGGTGGCCTGTTGTTAATCCTTTCCATTGGTACTGCTGTCTTAGAGAGAAATAGATGAGACATTTATTGCCATGAAGTATTGAGGAGCAGGAGCTTGAAAACAGGGGGATTTAGATTGTACCTTTCTGCTGCTTTCATGTTTTGTGGCAGAATAAAATTGGTGGTTTTCAGTGTTGCTTTGTGGTTTTTTGTTTGGTTGGTTTTTTTTAAGGTGGAAATCAAACAGGGAATAGAAAATAACAGTGCTTCTGCTTCTTTCATGCCTTGGGAAATATATCTTTATTTTAAGAATTTTGCTCTTAATTTTGTGACTAGCCTGTTGAATCAGTAATCTAGAAGATGGACTTCAACCTGAAACACAATGCAGTCTCACTTGCCCACCGTACTTCCAGAAAGACTGTTTTGTTTGGGGTTGATCCCTTCTTCCCTTCCACCTCAAATAAAAGTTTTTTTATTGTGGGTGTGGGGTTGTTCTTGTGGTTTTGGCTCATCTAGTAACATAATTAAAAATCAAACAGTCAGAAAAACATTGTTTGAAACCTAAAGCACATAAATTATCTAAGCTCCACTGTTGGAAAAAGAAAAAAAAAAGCAAGCGTGTTTTTTTTGCTAAAATGTATAAATAGCGAAGGGTTGCGGTAGTTGTCATGCTGGCTTTGTGAATTTGTCACCCAGCACGTCTGTCTGCACAGAACTGTAAATAAATACCTCAGGTCTGTGAACTGGCCTCTTGCACACTGGGTGAGAGAACCATTTTTGGGACAACACCCTTGGCAAGAGGTAGTGCTGCAGCCCTGGCTTGAGGCTGGGATTACAACAGTGGTTGTTCAGAAGGCAGCACATAACAAGTGAGATCTTGCTTTTCTGTCTCCATTTGCCAAAAAAATTCCTCCTCCTCCTCCTTGTGGGAAAAACAGCTTCTCATCCCACTAAAATGATCACTGGGCAAAGTTCATCATATTTTACTGCCTCTCTTAAAATTGACTGACAGGTTGAATGTTGCTAGGATGTCTTGACCAGCCTCTTTATGCAGATATGATAACAAAGACTATGGCATACAAAAGAGGGACTGCATGAAGGAAATGGCTTTGCTGCTTAATTCTCAAAGAGAAACCAGTCTTTAGATTACACGAAAGAATGGATGGTATTAGGATTCAGTTGAGACCTAGCACACTTGAAAAGACACTCATTTTTTCTAGTTCAACTATCACATATCACATTTCAAAGCATCCCATTTTTGCAGTTACTTTTTGCATGCAAACCTTTTTCTGGTGTTGACCCAGGTCTCGTCTTTACATTGAAAAAATTCTCCTGTGGGACTGCCCATCAAGTCATAAGTTTGAGCAGCCAGGTTGAATATCCACAACAGCACTGCTTCCGAGCACTCCCTTTTCCTGACCACTCTCCAAAGAAATCCATCTCAGTTCAACATCACTGGTGGTGGGAAAATAGTCCTGGACTGTCGAAGGAAAGCTCACCAGGAGGGCCTGATCATCCCTGCCTCAAGGATGTCCAGGCTGGGAAATAAACCCTTACAGCGCCCTTCACACTTTCCCTCCCTGTCACTTTTTGTTTCTTTTCATTTCTTTTTCCAGCTGCTCATCTCAGTGCTGCGTTTCAGTTTTCTGTTGGGTGCAGACACCTGGTGGTCGAGCTGTTGATGGCAGCCAAACAAGGGAAGCCAAAAAAGGGAGGGGTGAAGGGTCTTTTCTTCTTACACTGTGGCCCAGTGATAGGAAATACAAATTCTGCTATGCAGCAAGGATTTATTTTCAGTTTTGTTCCCCTTCTACCTTGTCAGTCATTTTCTCCCCTCGTCAAGCCTCAGGGCCCTGCTGCACCTGGGTGTTTAGAAGAAAGGGCAGACTGTGCCCAACAGATTGCAAATCACTCCTGCAATGCAAGTGTACTCAGAGCAGGAGCGGAGGCTCTCCCAGCAGTGCAAGTGACACCCTCCCAAGCAGTACCTGCTACACAGATGCTCCACAGTGCCAAGAATGGCTTCAGTCAGTCCTGCCAGCTGCACCTCGCTCCTCCCCGAGACAGCCAGGAACAGTTGGAAGCAGGAATATTTCCAGACAATGTGTGTGGTCCTTGCTGGACCACCTCCATCCGCCTGCAGTCTCTGGGCTCTCTTCTTCTGGGATACATTTTGTGTATGCTTTGGCTCTGTAGTGCAAGAAGGGAAAGGAGCTACACATCCCTTTGTTTTAGTACATGCTGAAGAACTGCTTATGCAAGACACAGATCCTTCAGCGTATGACACATCTGGAAGGGTATTTAAGCTCTCCCAGTGAGATAATGTGCAGTAGGACACGCATGGAGAGTATTCTATAAATGGAAAGAAATATGTAGGGTCAGGGACTACTCCATACTCTATCTGCTAAAGGTGGGATCAACTCTAATTTTACCTTTTCCAGGAAGCGCAGCAAAGAGTGAGATCACTTCACCTGAGAGGAGATGAACGAAGTGCTGGAGGTGCCTGGTTCTTTCAAGTGTCTTCAACTGCATGTGCAACACCCTGGCTTGTAGGTGTGACACCAGGTGAATCTCTCAGTACACAAAGCTCTTTTGCCCAAAGAGCCCAAGGCAAATGTAACTTGACACAAAAGACAGGTCTCAAGAATGAGCAGATTCTCCCTACCTCTGCCTCTGGTTTGTCTCTATCTCTGTTCAGTGTTTCTTCAAAACTTAATGTGTTTCCAAGACAAGCAATTTCCTCAACTTCAGACAACTGTTTTAAGGCCATTTTGCTTTCAAATGTTTGTCGCTGGGAAAGCAGGACCCAGCCTGTTGCCATGAGCTTACCTACATTGTATGATTTGTTCTATAACCAAGTAAATTCCACACTATAAACTAGATGACGTGTCTGCTTTCAGGAGGTTGTGGAAGCAATGTGATACCAAACTGATAAATGAATGGACTGAGAAAAGCAGCAAGAACGTGATTGAAATCAACATGTAAGAGACAGCAATTAGAACTAATGTTTTTGCATTTGACCAGTGACAAGGCTGGGAGAAAGGGGAGAGAGGGAGAATAAATTTATTCAAAACAATTTTAATATGCTCATTAGGTTAATTCCCCAAGTACTTGAGTATTTGTTTCCAAAAATTAAATATGTGGGTGATGGCAGGCTTGTTGCTTTTTTCTGTACAAAAACCTAGAGTTCTTTTTGGGGTTTGCACCTCCCCCTCTGCAGTTTAGAGGAATAAAAGGAATTGCAAGAGAAAATTTATGTTGAATCATTACCACACATGGCCAATCCCAAGAGGAACATTCAATGAGTGCATTCTTGACTCAGTAGGATGTAAAATTAGAGGGATAAAACTCTGATCATGCTCTTGATGCTTTTCTTTTTTTCATTCTGCATTTTGCTTTGTCCCCATCTCAACATATCTGAACACTTTGCAGTTGGGCATTAAGCAAGATAACCTCTGTGCTGAATCTCATTTCCTTTACTCCAAAGAAAACAGTTTTCCATGTGGTTCAAAACAGGATGCAGTGCCCTACCTGAATCGCTGCTTGCTTTTAGCTTTATTTCAATTACAAGGTAGCTATTCCAAGACAAAAGTTGAGAGAAGTGAGGTTGTATAGGAAATGTGCCCCAGTAAAATTCATTATGATCCTTAATTCTCATTGGCTTCACACTACATGTTGGCAGAAATTGAAGAGTATAGAGATAAAGCAGTTGCTTACTTCTGAGTATGGTCACAGTCTAAACACATTATTTCTTGGGAACCTTCATTCATTTTTCCTCATCTCATCCCACCCAGATCTCTGGATTTGTTTCATTTGTATCACAAGAGGGCACCCTGCGTCAGACTAAAGTTTCCCATCCACGTCTTGAAAGGCAGAAGCTGAGACCAGGAAAGTTCATGGACTGAAATGGGCTCGCACCATCAGGGAACAGCTGGTTGCACCTGCAAGGTCAGTGTCCTCTCCTCGGGTGGGAGGGATAAACACTCATTCTCCTCTCCTCCCACCAGGAAGAGGACCTCTGCAATTTTTAAAACTCAACTCAAAAGTAGCAAACAGAACAACCACACAACAAACGCTCTCTCAGTCATGCCAGAGATAACCAAAGTGCCTTCTTCACTTCTTTTTACTGCAAACCAGCCAGCTACTGATACACCTACCAACTGACACTCTTCATGAGACATTGGGTACTTTGACTTCCCATGGCAGTCAATAAAAAGGAAGGAGTTTTCTTCTTTGAGAAAAAAAGCATCATTTAAATAATCCAGTCAAGTATGCTACAATTATAAGAAATGAAATTTGTATAGACAAATATATGGACTTATATAAATTCCCACTTCACTTCTAAAGGTGGTGAATGACTGTTTCTTAAGTATAACAAGGACCTGACAGCACATCAACAATAGTTGTACTGTGTCCTGAAAATCTGTGTTAGGAAAGCGACCATCTGGGATAAATCTGATTTCGTATGAGAAAAGGAAAATTCTATCTATTAAAAAGCTAACAACACTGTGATGCACTGTTCTCATACACTTACCTTTGTCTTGAAAGTTAATCTACTAATGACATACTCTGTGAATATTGCTCCAGAATATATTTTCATTAATCTTTTGTGAAAAACAGCTCAACCTGTATTGAAGTTTTAACTTCTCACTAAACCTGTTGAAACAGAAATTCACAGATCAGGTCTCCTTAATGCTCAGCCCTCCAAATTCACGTTGGATCTTCAAATGAGACCTGTTCTCTGTGAGGTTGCTTGAGAGCATGTAATGCTGTAAGCACTTTTTTATGAGGTGCAAACAGCCTCTGAATACTAATTCTGCTGGTTATCAAAGTGAGTCACACAGGGATCAAGGAGCATCACCTACTGCTTCCTCTAGGCCTGATCCTGGACTGCCGAACAGAAAGAAGCACCAAAAGAACTGCATGTTTGCTCAAACAGAAATTAAGGAGAAACAGTAATGTTCTTCATTGTTAGCATCAGAATAGTTTGTTACCTTAGCAACAGCAGTAGGAAGATACACACTGTATGTAGTCAATACTTGTTTTACCTCATGTTTCACATGCTTTTTTTATAAACTTTTCTTACAAATTGCTCAAATTTTTTGTTAACTTCTGCTGTCATCCTGCTAGGTTACTCTTGTTGGCATTGGATGTTATCTTCTCTTAAGGCTGGTAGCAGATACAGCACACCTCTGACTCCTTTACAAGAGAATCACTCTGGTATTTCTGAGTGGAGCTCCTGAGGCACCAAACCTGAAACTCAACATATGCAACTCAAACAAACTACTGTAACTTAAACTTTTATTGCTTGCACTTCCTTCTATCCAATACTGCTGGCTACAGTTATGTGATAGGCCTCAGGAATGGGGTGCCAACTCATTTCTTATCAGATTCTCTTTTCTATTACTCCATAGATCCTCTTCTAACTCTTTTAATGGAAAAGCAGAATTCAACTCCTCTGAACCGTCTGGAGCAGAAAAGGACAAGGGAAAGTCCAACTCCTTCCGAAATAATTTTCTCCCAGCCCTAATTATTTCTGACTTCCTACACATACCTTTCTCCCAAGAAAAACTCAATTAAGAAGCAGTGAGGCATTCCATATGTAAATGCTAGTGAGTTGTCAGACAATAAGGACTCGTTAATGCCAGAAAGTGATTTAATCTTTCGACCACTAGGCCAGACTTGGGGGCTTGCAGAAGATCCTGCTG